>OU015763.1:3065669-3164579 GCA_907173295.1 Fagus sylvatica | reverse complement strand
TCAACACTACATACTGGGGCAAATTTTTCCATTTTTGTCGGAGAAAAATTGGAAAAATTCGAAGAGTCATCCAAATGGGCCTCGTGAAGGAGTAAGACCCAATGAGGATAGAAATGGGCTTCGCGAAGGAGTAAGTCCCAAAAATTGCTAAAATGAGCCTCATGGAAGAATAAGTCACCAGGATTTGCTGAAACGGGCCCCAAGGAGAGGTAAGCCCCGATATTTATTGAACCGGGCCTCGCGGAGGATCGAGACCCGATACCCATACACCTAGCCACAAACACATAGCCACAAACACATAGCCATAGCCATAAACACATAGCCAAAAAACACAGCCATACATCCAGAAATGCACCCATACGAACCCATAAACCGACATCCATAAATACATATCCATACACATAGCCATAAATACACAACCATAAACACTGTCCATAAACCATAAATGTCATATGTACAATAGTCGATGTCTATACAAAATGGCCGGCCGGAATACAAGGCCTCAAAAAGAAAAAGAAAAAAGATATACATCATAGAGAAGGGGGGTCGTCGAAAAACCAGTCTCGAGAAATGGGATCAGGAGGCGGCGTAGTAGAAGTCTGACCGAAACCGGACGAGCCAGCCCCAGTAACAGGAGTAATGCCCATACCATGAAGCTGATCCTCTAATCTCCGAATGGTCGCCGCATGAGCAGCCAGCGCCGCATCTCGAGAACCCAAGTCCCTCTGGCTCTGGGTCAAGGCCACCTGCATCTGCGCCATCTCCCCCTGCACCTGGGTCAGCTCCGCCTGCACACGGGCCGTCTCCCCCTGTGCCCGGTCCATATCAGCTACATGACGATCCTCACTAACCGACAACTCGAGCTGAAGACGCAGTATCTCGGTCTGAAGCCGCTCAAACTCTCCAGAAGACTGAAAAAGATGGTTGTCCAGGGCCGCTCCGCCCATAACTCGGCCACCCTCGACCTCATGAAGGGACATCAGAGGCCCCAAGGAGACCTGCTCAAACCACTCCCGGTATGGCATGTCAGCCCGAATCAGATCTGGATAAGCCTCAACACCCGCTACAAAAGAATCACTCGGGGCACGTGGGATGTAATCCTCGATGGTCATCAGATGAGGAGGATCCACGGGGACAAGGGCCTCACCACCCAGCTGCCGCAAAGACCTCTCGCCCATCAAGAGCTCCCAGGACCTAGGAGATCGGATCCATATCCGCAGACGAGATAGCTCCATAGCCCTGAATACCTCAGGACGCTCAAGCAAGAATGTGGGATAAGGCTGAAAGACGATGTCTGCATCCCTAATGCAATCCACCGTCGTACGACACTCAAGGAGCGTACAGGAGGTCAATCGCTGGATCCAGGCCGAGTCCCATCGCCTAGCAAGCGGAAATACGGAATCAGGAGCCGCTGGAAGTCTGCTGGGAGCGAATACTGTGAAATGCTCGAATGCCCAGAAGAGTGTGAACTGCCAGAAGCCGAGGAAACTAGAGAGGTCTGTCGACGGGAGAAGCGGCGCAAGCCCCGGATGTAAAATCCATACGTCAGTGCTCCCCAGTCATAATCCCTCAGATCATCAATATCTCTGAACATGCCGACAATGGGTGTGGGAATGGTAGACTTGTCATTCCCAAGGAAGCAGCTGAAAATGAAGTAGGCAGTCCACTGGCGATATCGCAGCTCCGTAGGAGGCTCCTCCATCTCCCTCACTAGGAGATCCCACAGATAACTGATCTTCAAGTAGAAAAGCTTCTTACCCACAATGGCGGCCGGATCATCGATGCCTAGAATCTCCAGGGCCTCGAAATCAGGACACAGGGTCGCTAGGAGGAATCCTACCCCCAAAGCGAATGCCCAGAATGGCGCTCCAGTCGACGGGGAGCACCCCCATCTCGCAGGTGCTAAGATGGATAGTCCCCGTGTGATGGAAGAACCTCTCCACCCAGCACCTCACCAAAGGGTGTCGCACATACACGTAGCGGATGCTGAGGAAGGGACCAAAACCCAACTCCACTAGGAAGTCTCTATACTCGGGACGAGCAATCTCCAGAAGCTGGCAAAACTCGGACCACCCACCCCGGCCAATGCTCTCAGGAGGATCCTACACAAAGTCAGACAGAAAAGCGTCAGTACGAAAGAATACGAAGAAAGAAAGACAAAGAAGAGTGCCAATACGTAAATACCTCACAACGACGGACCGAGGATGATGGATGGCTATGGAGGCCCGTCAGGAGTGATGTATCCGCCACCGGAGTGGTGACGGGATAGCGCGGTCGAATGCCACCCTGGGGAGGATATCTGAACCCCGGTGCAACATAATCCTCCGGTATGGGATCCGCGGAAAGAGGAGCGCGGTCAGATCTCTGCCTCTTCGATCTGGCAGGAAGAGCAGCTGCCGGCGCCGCAGCAGGCTGGCGGGGTGCACCAGAGGGCCTAGCACTACGGCCAATAGTGATACCAGGCCGAGAAGAAGGCCGAACGGTACTAGAAGCCAAACCAGCAGCCTCGGCATCAAACTCTGCCTGCAGGTCTCTGGCGAATAGATGCATCAACACGAGTACGTACGTCCTCCATGGCGTCATACTCGTCATCTGTATCAGGGGAGCTGTCTCGAGCTCGTAAAGCACAGCCTTGCCCTTCGCAAGGCGATCAGACCAGCGCGGGCCCCCACTACCACTGCCCTGACCTGACATCTGCAAAAAGCACAACAAAGCAACCCAAGAGTCAGAAAAATCAGGTATATCTCATTCTCAAAGACATAGGGAACATGATAGTCAAAATTATGCAAAAAAAAGAGACAATCAAAGAAATAATTTCCCCTCTAACCATTTGAATGAATTTTCAAAATGGGTCTAATTACCAAATGATGATTTTGACGAAATGTCAAATCATATTACCAGATTTGAGACTTGGGTGGTCACCCAAGCCAAATCATCCCCAGCGTGTTTGGATTTGAGGATCCAAACCTTCATATTACCAGATTTGAGACTTGGGTGGTCACCCAAGCCAAATCATCCCCAACGTATTTGGATTTGAGGATCCAAACCGTTATGTTACCCAATTTGAGACTTGGGTGGTCACCCAAGCCAAATCATCCCCAATGTCGAGACCTGAGTAGTCACTCGGGCCGAACATTACCAGATTTGAGACTTGGGTGGTCACCCAAGCCAAATCATCCCCAACGTGTTTGGATTTGAGGATCCAAACCGTTACATTACCAGATTTGAGACTTGGGTGGTCACCCAAGCCAAATCATCCCCAACGTGTTTGGATTTGAGGATCCAAACCGTTACATTACCAGATTTGAGACTTGGATGGTCACCCAAGCCAAATCGTCCCCAACGTATTTGGACTTGAGGATCCAAACCGTTACATTACCCGATTTGAGACTTGGGTGGTCACCCAAGCCAAATCATCCCCAATTTGAGACCTGAGTAGTCACTCAGGCCGAACATTACCCAATTTGAGACTTGGGTGGTCACCCAAGCCAAATCATCCCCAATTCGAGACCTGAGTAGTCACTCAGGCCGAACATTACCCGATTCGAGACTTGGGTGGTCACCCAAGCCAAATCATCCCTAACATGTTTGGATTTGAGAATCCAAACCGTTGGATTATCCAGTTTGAGACTTGGATGGTCATCCAAGCCAAATTATCCCCGAATTGAAATTTGAAACAAGTTTTAAATCCCAAATTTTCACGGAAGGTTTGGAAGAATCTCCGAGACAAGTCAAAATTCTTCTTCATTGCGGGACCCATTTGGGTCCCAAGTCTAAATAAGGCAAGTCCTAAACCCAACCCATAATTTTCAAAATATGTCCCATAAAAAATGCGCGTGGCAACGCAACCCAAGAGCAATAAATGCACGACATAGTGCCCCAAACAAAAAAAAAAAATATATACACAAGCATCATAATAAATATTGTGTCTCAAAAAAAATTCATATCTCTCATCTCATGTGTTTCCAAACACATGTGCGTGTGCATGTGTGTCTACGAAGGCTCATTTGTACATGCACACATTCATATACATAAAATGCAATTTTTGTGCACTAACATGTTTGCTAAGTATGTAATGCACCCCGAAAACATACAAGGACATGCTTAGAAGGAAATAAAAGCAGAAGTGCACAAGGAAAAAGCATAAGACATAAAAAAGGAAGCAAATAATCCGACCGTTCAAAACTGAAAAGAAGGGTGGGGATGGAAAGGTACTTACCTGTAGGACGCGTAGGTGAAAACTGATCGTCAATCGGAGTCCTGGATCATGAGAAAAAGACCAAAAGACGCAAAAAGGAGAATGACCATGTCAACACATTTCGACCGTTTAAAACTGAAATAAATGGTGGGGATGTGAAGATGCTTACTCGTGGAGCGCGTAGGCGAGAACGGCGCGTCAATCGGAGTCTTGGATGGCAAGATATGAGTAAAAGAGCAGGAAGAGGGCGAAGTGGGGTCCAGAGAGCGAAAAGGGAGAAAAAGGGACGAAATGAGAGCGAAAGGGCGCGCAGCGCGCCACCTCCGCGCCAAACGGCCCTTTCGAGCCACGACCTCTGCGCCAAACGGCCCTTCCGAGCCACGAACCGCCCCGCACCTCGTTCGATCCTTCTCAACCCTCGGAATGTCCATTTGGACCCCGGAAGGATTAGCACGCAAACCGAGACGAACTGCGCAGCAACCGTAACCAAGCACGCAAACCGAGAAAATCCGAGCGGGCAAAAATCGAGTCATTTATTCTTTGTCCGACGTTCCTTGTGCCAAGAAACGCCAAACAAAGAAGGGGCAACTGTCATAACCCCATTTTTACCCACGGGATTTTCTCGGGTGTGGGCAGACAAGTTGAGACAGCCCGGACCGAGCCAGCGTGATCCGACGACAACTTGCCACATCAAATACTCCCAAGAAGAAGGTCCGGGACACATTTCCCAAGGTTTGACCAAGTTTGACTAAGTTTGACTAGGGTTGACCAAGTTTGACCAGGGTTGACCGATGTTTGACCGGGGTTTGACCGAGCCGTTTCCAACCCGACTAGGATCCACCGTGCCCTGGAACCCTCAAAATGTGGTCCGAGATCCATTTCCAAGAGTTTGGAGAGCTTTGACCAAATTCGACCAAGTTTGACCAAGGTTGACCAAGTTTGACCAAGGTTTGACCGGACCATTGACCAGACCGAAAGCTGAATCGAACTGACCGCTCCTGGACTATTCTGAAGAACGTGATGAGAGACTGATGATTCGAGCTTCGATTCGATACTTTACGGGCCGAAAACGGACGAGAAACGAGGAAGTTATGGTCAAAACTGCGAAAAAACGGTCCAACACTTAGCCAAATTTTGCTAAGTGTTGTTGACAAAACAGCCTATTTGGGAGGCAACGTTTGCGCAAAGACTCTCTCCGACCCGCTGTAACTTGGTCCGCAAGTCAAGACCCTTGGGCAAGAGGTTCACTTCAGCTACCGCACGCAACTTTCGGATCGTCAAGAGCTCCTCCGGTCAAGCCGGAATCTCAATCAGAAGATGACCCCTTGGCATAAGGAACGTTCCAACGGCCTCCGTTCGCAGGATCATATTTGGCGAACCCAAGCTCGCCTCTGTGCAAGGCCTGTACCGTTGAAAAGTAGGTAGTACAAGCTTTCCAACAATACCAAGATCGTCGAAATCCGACATCGGGAGCTACGTCTACCACGCACGTGAAAACAGGCCGACGAAATAAGGTTTTGCTGGGAGTTCCGGAATTTTCCCACCGACGTTGCCACGCTTGCGCGCAGAGTCTTCCTGACTTGCAACAAGTTGATCTACAAGCCCGGGCGCGTTGGAAAGAAGACGCATTCATGCACGACAAGGAACTCTCGGATCGCCAAGAATTTACCGGGGCTAGCCGGAATCCCGATCGGAAAACTTGCCCTCAAACGGACCAAAAACACTCCGGTGGCCTCTGTTCGCGGGGCCATATCTCACAAGTCCAAGCTCGGATCTCCGCAAATCCGGAACCTTGCAAAAGTAGGCAGCGCAAGCTTTCCAACGGTACCAAGAACGTCGAAATCCGACATCGGGAGCTAGGTCAAATACGCGCGCGAACTGGGACAAGATTTGAGAAAAAACGCGCTGGGAGTAAAACGCGTTTTTCCTCCCGGACAGCCGCCTTCGCGCGCAGAGTCTTTCCTGCTCGCAACAAGTTGATCCGTGAGCCCGGGTGCATTGGAAAGATAACGACTCCAGCTACGACGTGGAACTCTCGGTTCGCCGATAGCATCCCCCGTTTGACCGGAATCTTCATCGGAAGAGTGCACAAAAACAGCTCCGACACCCCAAATTCCGGGAGCCATAACTCTCTCGTCCGAACTTCGATTCGCGCAAAATTTATACCGTTGGAAAGAGGACGTCGAGAGCTTTCCGGAGATATGCTGCATGACCCATTTTGAGTTCCGGAAGACCTCCAAAACTGCCCTCGAAAATCAAATCGGGTCAAAAAGGATACGCGCACGGAAACCGAGGAAGATTCGAGGGGCTGCTGGCGTGGATGGATAAGAACGCCACGTGGCGGGCGCACGCGAGGCGCGCCATCATCACGCGCCGCGCGCCATGATGGCGCGCCCGGCGTGCACGCCCCCTATAAATAAGACCTCCCCCCCTCTCATTTGTACACAATTTTTGCTCGGGCTCTAGGCACCTTGAGCGTTAGAATAGGCAGAAATAGGGGTTTTAGGAAGGGATTTTGGGTAGTTTTAGAGAGAGAGACTCCTCTCTAGGTATTCTCTCTCTCTCTAAGCTCTTTCTCTCTCTAAAATCTTTCTCTCTCCTCTTTTCTCTCTTCTTTTTTTCTTTACTAGTGGAAGTGACTAGTGATGATCCCAAAATGGGAGGGGATTCACAAGGATCCACTTTAGTTTATGCTTTCTTAGTTCATTTATTGTTCTATTTTTATGCTTTCTTAGTTCATTTATGTTCTATTTATGCTTTCTTAGTTCATTTATGTTCTATTTATGCTTTCCTAGTTCGTTTATTGTCTTGTTATTATTTTATCTACGTGCTTTTGTAAATATTGTCATTTACCGCTTTATTTACATTTTATACGCACTTGTGAATATTATATTGTGATTATCCCTTTCCCCGTATTTTAGTACGGCAAATATTGAGTAGCTTTGGCTCAGTTGCATAAGACCTCTAACGAGGCCGTAACAACCATGTTAGCCTACGAGGTATTTGACCCGAAAAATACATCCCCATGTGTTAAATATTGTCATTTACCGCTTTATTTACATTTTATACGCACTTGTGAATATTACATTGTGATTATCCCTTTCCCCGTATTTTAGTACGGCAAATATTGAGTAGCTTTGGCTCAGTTGCATAAGACCTTTAACGAGGCCGTAACAACCATGTTAGCCTACGAGGTATTTGACCCGAAAAATACATCCCCATGTGTTAAATATTGTCATTTACCGCTTTATTTACATTTTACTACGTACTTGTGAATATTATATTGTGATTATCCCTTTCCCCGTATTTTAGTACGGCAAATATTGAGTAGCTTTGGCGGAGTGCGTAAGACCTCTAACGAGGCCGTAACAACCATGTTAGTCTACGAGGTATTTGACCCGAAAAATACATCCCCATGTGTAAATAATGTCATTTATCGCTTTATTTACATTTACTGCGTTGCGCATATTATATTGTGAATATCCCCCATTTTTCCCCTTTGTGATTTGGGCGTGATAATCCCGATTGGTCGTGGTGGAATTATGTAAGACCTCAAAGAGGCTTTATCCACCATATAATTCCATAGGCATTGGACCCATTAAAAACCCTCCGTTTTAAAGTCATTTATCGCTTTATTTACATTTATTACGTACTTGTGAATATTGTCATTTTCTCCCCTTTTCTCTTTGTGATTTGGGCATGATAATCCCGATTGGTCGTGGTGGGCTATTTAAGACCTCAATGAGGCTCTAACCACCATGTAATCCCATAGGAGTTGGACCCACGAAAATCCGTTATTTCGAACCCCGTTATTTTCGTCGTTGTCCATTTTTCCATTTTGATTTGGGCATGAAAATACCGAACGGTATTGGTGTTTTAGGTAAGTCTTTCAATAGCACTAAACCCCATGTAAATCCGTACGGCATTGGACCCACAAAAACGCTCTTTTTTAAAACCCATTATTTTCGTTTTCATTGTTGTAAATATTGTCCATTTTCTTCCATTTTTTATTTGGGCATGAAAATACCAAACGGTATTGGTGGTTTTAGGTAAGTCTTTCAATAGCACTAAACCCCATGTAAATCCATGAGGCGTTGGACCCGTAAATTGCAAACCCATGTTTTCAAAATGATTTTCTCATATTAAGTCCTATTTGGCGTCGAAGGTTTGGATAAGTCTTTCAATAGCACCAACCCTTCGTGTAAGCCCGAAAAGGCATTGAAACCCATGTTTTCAAATAGATTTTCTCATTTAAGTCCTATTTGGCATCGAAGGTTTAGGTAAGTCTTTCAATAGCACTAACCCTTCGTGTAAGCCCGAAAAGGCATTGAAAACCCCGTTTTCAAATGATTTTCTCATATAAGTCCTATTTGGCATCGGAGGTTTGGATAAGTCTTTCAATAGCACCAACCCTTCGTGTAAGCCCGAAAAGGCATTGAAACCCCTTTTCAAAATGATTTTCATCATGTAAGTCCTATTTGGCATCAAAGGTTTGGATAAGTCTTTCAATAGCGCCAACCCTTTGTGTAAGACCGAGAGGCCTTGAATTCTCTTGAGATTGCTTTGTTTTATTCATGTAAATCCTATGGTGGTGTCGAGATCCGAGTAAGTCTTTCAATAGCATCGAATCCCGACTCCACGAGGTCTTGACCCTTTCCCTAAAAATTCCCACGTTGTCATAAATTACACTTTGTGATTAAGCGTCATATTTATGTCAACCTATATTCATCATCATCATTCATTCTCATGATTTATGTGCTGCGAACATGCCATGATCATTCCATATCTGTCATTTTGGTAATTTATGTGCTGTAACCATGCCGTAATTACTCATTTGATTTACTTCTTTTTATGATTAATGTGCTGTGAACATGCCATAATCATCCCGTACTTGTTAGACTTATTTCTTGTAATTTATGTGCTGTGAATATGTCGTGATTACTTGCTTGATTGTTTATCGCTTTGATATAAAAATGTGATTAAAATACACTTTGCCATGAAAACTTTAAAAAGAGTAAACATGGTAATGTGGGCGTTAGAAACGAAGTTGGTGCAACCCAAGGGCTACGGCTCGCCCTGGCTTTGGACACCATGGTATGAGTCCTTTACACGGGGGCGTGGCTGGTACGTGCTTTCGTGTAAGGGATTCTACACGTTCTAACTCCCATAGGATCATGGTCTAAAATTCCCCAAAGTGTGAATTAATCATCCAAAACCCCGCCATTCGACGGACCGCTTTACTCTTGGAAATCAAGGGTAAAGAGATCCCGAATATGGCACCAAAAACATTAATTGTTTGTCCCGGCACTAGGTGTTAGGATTTCAAGTATATCCTACCACCGAAATGCTCGGAAATTTAAAAGATACAAAGATAAAGGGATGGTGAAATAAAGAGTAGGCAAGAAGACAACTTTGTGGATATGAATTATTAGTAATCTCATCTAAAATGTGAAGCACGTGGAGAATCCATACGGTAACAGACAAGCAAAAACAGTCCAACTAACTTTATGAGTGACTCATTGTTACAACAATATTAATATGGTGAAATCATTAAATTCACAATAATTTATTATGGTATCACACACACCAGAACTGTGAAACACGTGGAGATGGTGGAAAATACATTAAGGGTTACAAAAGACTCAGGAGGCGTTTGGTTCGCTTGATCTTAGATTATACCGTAATGTAACATTCCTATAATCCTTGAATCATGGAATCACATCAAGGGAATGTTGGATTATGATGTTTGGTTCATTAATTACATCCCCTTCACATTCCAAGAATGTAACATTCCAATGCTTGTTTGGTTTTATCACATTTCTAGGAATCATTACAATTTTTTATAATGAATTCCAAAAGTACCCTTGTGTATAACATATAATACCCTAACATTAATAAAATGACTAAAATATCCCTAAGACCTATAACTATTAAAAAAATCATATAATTATATAAATAAATAAATAAATCTTTCATATAACTATAAAAAATAATTCATATAGCTATAAAAAAAAATTCATATAACTATGAAAATGACTAAAATACCCCTTAAGACCTACAACTATTAAAAAAAATCATATAATCTTAAAAAAAAATTATATAACTTATAAAAAATAATAAAAATAAAAATAAAAATCATTTAATTATTAAAATGACTAAAATAACCCCTAATACCTATAAATATTAAAAGGAGGGTGGATAAAATTCATTAAACTAATTCTCAAAGTTACCTAAAAAAAATATTCTAAATTATAAGTAAGCAACTAAGTTATTCTAAAAATATAACTAATAGCTAGAATACACATAAAGTGTCATTGATAGAAATAAATTGGTCTACAAATAGTTCCAATCTATTCATGTACTTAACTACAATATTAGAAAAGAGAGGGAAAGAGACAAAAGAAGAAATAATGTTGGTTTTCATGAGTACACCAAGCAATTAGCTTTACATAACTAAAGCCTCTTTTGAAGCAAGCTGTACACATACAACTTCTTGAAATGCCCTCCCAATATGAAAAAATAATCAGTCTTGTTGCAATCAGCAGTAATAATCTCTCAAACTTTCACAATTTCTTCATCAGTCAAGCCCCCTTCAGCAAAAATAAGCTCCCATATAAAGCACCAACAATGTGACCACCTTTTTTTTCCTAGCCAAAGGAATCCGCGCCATTGATTCTATTAAACATAAACACAAACAACATTATAAGAACAATGCAATGTCTCCATGACTGAATATTTTAGAATTAGATGAATACTACAACAATAGATTTGTGGTGCCTAAGCAGTAAGGTAGAGAACCATAAGAAGCAAAATAATGAAGACCCCATAAAGCAAGAATCAAAGAACAAGAAGTACCAAACATGTATGTACCGCAATGAATAAATTAAAAACCAAGTTGAAAGAGTTCCCTTGATCAACAAAGGCAACAAGGCTGTTTCAAAAAACATAACTCAATTCCTCTCTCAAATTGAAGGATAGGGTGGACAGGAACCAAAACATAACTCAATTCCTCTCTCAAATTGGATCCTTCAGTTTAAAGCTATGGTTTTTTCATGGCTTTTACAACAGTAGTTATTTTCCATAATAAAAATTTGCATAAAAGATGAAAGGAAGAGTTAAAGGAAAAATATAAAGGAAAAATATAACGACATAATTAATGCATTTGTATTTTATCTTAGATTATAAGGGGTTGGTAAGCCACCCAAATCCCTAAGCATGAGCATCATAGCCCACTAGGCCCACTTAAAACTATTTTCTAAATTCAAACTGATTCCAAAGCTAGACTCCATGAACTAAAATTTCTAGAACTAAGCCTCACGAGTCACGATATTAGTAAATCAGGGAACCCACATGGGAAGTTCTCGGAATCAAGCAGCTTTGTGATTCACATGGAGACATTGAAACTAAGAAAAGAAAATTCAAGTGGCAGTCCCTATATAATTCACATCTATGTCTCAATATATATATATATATATATATATATCACATTATAGTCAAGACCATGCAGGGTGTTAAGGGGACCCCTAAAATCTGTAAAATATACACCCTGAAATGTTACCTTCAGAATCTCAACAGCAGACAAAGCTTTAGCACACTGAACAAAACACTTTTCAATCTACATTTTAGTGTTTAATTATGGAAAGACAACCAATTTAAATCAAAAGAACAGAATTTCTATTTAGTATTGAAATTATCATTCCCTTGCTAATTTTTTTGGAATTCTTTGATTATTGTTCTGTTCGATCTTAGTTTTTTCATCAAGTACACGTCTAGTGACCTTGATGCTTTCCATGATCAATAAAACTTATTATTTATCAAAAAAAGAAGCTAAAACTACATTCTGCCTTGCACATCCAAGCACCTAAAACTAATTTGAGTCTAAATTTTCATAGCAACAAGTCCAACCTTACTTACCCTGCCCCCATATCCAAGACATTCTTATTTAGTTAGCTTCATGCATATTTGAGCATGTACGGACCTTACCACTTGACCAAGACTTGAAAATATTGACATTAGTTCATTTCTCAGAAATTCCGTCAACTAAGCTGGCTTCCCACTAAACTCAATGATTTCAAACCCTTTATCTCACACAATCTGTCTCCAAAATAGCTAAGATCCTAACAGCCCTAACAACAAGCAAAGAAGGCTCCATGACCATGATAAAATCTTAAGCTCCAAAGAACCACCACCAAAAAGTGATAGTATTCCTAAACCAAATCACAAAGCTTCCTCATTCAGCTCTTACAACAAACACAAAAGCCACATGTAATCCACCTACTAATCTAGATTCACTGCATGTAAGCAGCAACACATAATCCACCAATAGATACAAAATTTTCAGAATCAAACTTAATTTTTTTCATCAATTACAGTCCCTACAGCAACATCCAGTTTATTAAATAATCAAAAGCCAAAAAAATCAAAAACCAAAAATTTTCCTTAACTACTTTATACTTCTCCATAAACGTAAAGTTTCCAAGCAATAATTCCACTCAAAAAACCACCAAATCAGATAGCATATAGAACCACCTCACATTACCTTCTAAACTATGTTAAAAAAAATTATAACAAATAAAATAAAATCCCAGCTCATATCACTCAGTTTGCTCATGCAAACCCCACAAATCCAAGAAATTTGAAATATGCATATAACGGTAAAAATCACAAGAAACCCATAATTTTTTTTCCTTGCAGCAGTCGTTTTGTTTGGCATCCAAGAAAGTAAAAGAAATATGATAAAGGGAGAAGCAGATCGGTACCTTACGCAAAGCTGACTAGATTTTCTCAGGAAACAAACAGAGGCTATGAACCCTAGAAATGAGAGAGTGATAGTAGTAATTAATTTCTAGTTTGCTTCTTGGAATCCAATCAGGATACAATGAAAATCTCACAAAGAAAATCACAAAAATACAATGTTATATGCAGAAAACGAAGGAAAGAAAAAAAAATTTTGAGAATCGAGAACTTACCGATGAAAGCTTCGGTGTCTGGAAGTTAGATGGTGATGATTCCGGCGAGACTCTGATGATCAAGATCCGTTGAAACCGCATGATGAGCCATTGCTAGAGAGAGAAGCAGAGAGCTATATGCTAGAGAGAGAGGCTGAGATGGCTAGGGTTTTGAGAATTTGAAAAAAATTATAACAGTGGCAAGTTTTGTAAATAAGAGTGATTGGGCTGGACAATTTTGTCAACAACATAAATTTTGCCCAAATTTGAACATCACGCGTGTTTTAAAAAAATTGGAATGTGAGATTCTTCTAATGTAATAAGGTAATCTCATCATACTAATTTTGGATGATGTGATTACTTTTGTAATGTTACATTACGGATATTTAAACGAACCAAACACTGTGATGTTCCATATTACGCTAATGTCATTACGATCACAAGTATATCACACGAACTAAATGCCCCCTCATTGTTATGGTATCACAACAATAATTTATTAGGGTATCACAAAAACTCAACAAACTCATTATTGTTACAACAGACTCATTGCTACAATAATATATAGTCAAATGATTAATTTACAATAATTTATTATTATATCATACCAGATGGTCATGATTTTGAACTCTGTTTTCACTCTCCCTCATTTTTAAAAGAAAATTTTCCCTCAACCACAAATATGAAACACGTGGAGAATACATAATGGTTAGTTATAGAAAAATGAAATTCCACGTGTTGTGAAGTTGGACCCACATTAATCAAATTCATTGAGTTTGTAAATTTTTTGTCATAAATTTAAAAGTAATTTTAACATTTTTCTTGTTATTATTATTTTTTTTAATGAAATTTAATTGTTACAATAAGTAAAAGATGAAGGATCTGAACCTTGGTATTCCTTAAGTCCAGCTGGCTCACTATTATTGCTTGGAGTTTGTTAAGCAATAACTATACTACATGTCATTGATAATCCGATGTGTTATACTACATGTTGTTTTGCATGTATTATTAACAGATGGTCTAAAGCAACAAAGGCATATTATGAGGAATTACAAGTCGCGCGTTCACTTAAGTAGTCGTTGAGACAGATTAATCATTAAGAGAAAGATTCATTCTTATAATTCTCTTTCGTGTTCTCTATTAATCTTTCTTTATTCTCTACACTATTTTTTTCTTCAGAATTGACGTGAATTATTTAAAAAATAAAAACAAATTATTTCAGTTTCTGAACTTTAATTTGCCAAATAATTCTCTATTTCATGTTTGGCTGATGAGAAATGTTGGGAAAATATAAAGATATAAAAAGGAAATAGAGTAATCCTTTGATAACTTTTGGAACTCTAAAGACCAGTCGGAGTTGGTACAAAATCTAAGGACAAATTGGATCATTGGCATACTTTAAGAATTTTATTGCTAGTTTATCTTGGAACCAATTGAAAAATGAGCGAAACTTGAAGGATCAAAGTATGGTGTTTGCCCAAAAATATATATATAGGGATATATAAAGTTACAAATTGTGTTACTCTTTGTTAAGGTTAAATTGCTCAATAACTACTTATCCCTCAAAATAATCAACAAGTATCCCATGTCAAATTAGTTTTTATATATATTTTTAAAAACTTAAGTTTATTTATTTATTTTTTTTTTCTTTTCCCTTTGCACTGTCAACAAAAGTTATGGAATTGAATAACACGAAGCTTATTTAATGACGTCACAAATTTCAATGTGTGATGATGGCCATTAACTTCACTTCACCTGTATTTTAAAAAACTCATGACCTAATTTCATATCCTCCTCATCCCCATGTCCAAAGCCCAAACTCCAAATAACCATCCAATTTTCTTTGCACGCTCCGATTGTAAGTTGTACTGTGCATGTGATTGTGAACGATAGGTATCAGAATTTTAAAAATAGATAAAATTATAATAACTTCCCTCAAGGTTTTGTAAATGACACTCTATCTCTCCTATTTATAAAATTTAAAAAAAAAAAAAAAAAAAAAAAAAAAAAAAAAGACATTTTGCATTTTACCTTTAAAAAAATAAGGGGTGGGTGTCAATTTTTTTTAGAGTAAATTACATTATCCTCTTTCGAGATATTGCAAAACGACAATAAACCTCAAACTTTTGTCGAAATGATATAGTTATATCTTTCAGGTTTGACATAAAACTGTCATGGGTCTTTCCGTTAACGAAATATTCCATTTTTAAAAGTTCCCTTTTTTTAAAAGACTCTCTCTCTCTCCTCTGGTTAGAGGTTCGGTAAAAGGAATCTTTTAAAAAACAAAATATTTTGTTAAGGTTAGTAACAGAAAAATCGCATGACAGTTTTATGTCAAATCTGAAAGGTGAGATTGTCATTTCAACTCAAGTTTAGGGTTTATTGTCGTTCTGCGATACCTTAAGGGAGAGTAGTGTAATTTACCTTTTTTTTTTTTTTTTAAACAAAGGTGAGGAGGGCGGAGTGTCATTTCCTAACAAATATAAAGGTGTTGAGCGTCATTTTCCAATAAAGGTGATGTGGCATAGTGTTATTTTAAAAAATATAAGGGGTGAGTGTCATTTCGCAAAATCTCAAATTAAAAATAAGGTGAGAAAGAAAATTGAGCTTTTGGAGAAATTATTACATACAACAAGGAGACTCTACCTATGTGTCTCATATGGGCCCTGCACCCCTATGAGGGTGGAGTTTGGTCGTTGTATATGTAGATGACATACTCATCTTTGGGACAAACATTGAAGGTGTTAATGAAATGAAAAAGTACTTGACTATATTTTTTAGATGAAAGATCTAAACGAAGTTGATACTATATTGGGATAAAGTAAAGAAACATAATGGAGGTTTCACATTATGGCAATCTCATTATGTTAAGAAAATACTTAAGAGATTTGAGCATCACAAAGTAAAGGAAGCTAAGAAACTTATGATCCAAGCTTGAAATTGAGTGTAAATACTGAAGAAGGTTGGTAGCACAACTTGAGTATGCTAGTGCTATAGGTAGTATGATATATGTTATGCATTGTACTAGACCAGACATAGCCTTCGTAATATTCAAACTTTCTAGGTATACAGCTAATCCTAGTGTGGATCATTGGAAGTAATTGGTAGAGTTCTTGGTTACCTAAAAGGAACCTTAAACTTAGGACTCTTTTACTCCAGTTTTCTAACTGTATTGGAAGGGTATTTGGATGCAAGTTGGATTACTAGTACAAGTGATAATATGTCCCTGTTTGGTTGGATTTTCACTTTTGGTAAGGGTTACATTTCATGGGCATTGAAGAAACAAGTGTGTATATCTCACTCCAGCCACGGAATCTGAGTTTATAGCCTTGGCGAACAGGCCGATAGTTAACAAAATGGCTTAGAAACATGTTTTTAGATATAGAGTTATAACCACAAATAATAAATAGATACCATAGCCATGCATATTTGTGCACTGTGATAGTGAAGCTACCATTGCAAGAGCTTATAGCAAGGTGTACATTGGAAAGTCTAGACATATAAGTCTAAGACATGAGTATATAAGAAAGTTGATAAAAGAAGGTATTATAATAATATAGACAGTTGATTGTTTTGAAAATAGTCTAAAACATGAGGTTAAAAATGAAAAATTTAAACATGAATGACTAAAACAAAACCATCAATCATAAAGGGTTAAAAGTATAATTCAGTCTAATAATTATTTACAAGTGCATCAACATAAACAGAATAACATATCTATGTACTTATAGATATAAACATGGCCAAATTACATAAACAGCCGGGTTTAGGTTTGGGTTTGGGTCAAATGCAAACAGACTTCTTGAGGTTTCAATTTTGTGTTATTGACCCTTGGGTTAGTTGCAAACACACTCAGCCAGTCAAATTTGATAGAAATGAAATGGAGGGCTCAATTTAGCCAATTCTTAAATTTCAAGGGTCAATAACACAAAATTAAAACTTTATGGGGATCTGTTTGCAACTGACCCAAACTTCAAAAGGTGTTTATATATATAATTACGGCCTTAAAACATATAAACATACATATTTGTCTTTATGTATGTTGTTATGAATATATATTTCAATAGAGTATGTATAGCTTATGAGAAATTGCTTACGTTAAGGGGAAGATGATGAAGGTGATGCCCTGATTTCTTTAGAAACACTTGGCTGAAGAGTTGGAGGACCGCACACAATGACCCCAACATCAACGCAGCCCCATTTCTCGGATATATCGCCAAAAATTTCTGCAGTAAGACAAAAGGAAACGGGATCGAAAGGCTCTAGTGTAGTACAAATAAAAACAAAAGTTAATTAAACTTCATTATTAAGATATTTTGTTTTTTTTTTTTGCTAAAATATACGTTTGGTTCTTGAACTTGGCACTAGGTTCTATTTTAGTTCCTGAAAATTATATAGTTTTTTTATTTTTAGTTTGTATATTTTAAACAGAATTTTAGATGCCACACCTTTGAAGTTTGGTCTAGAACCATAATAAGTACTGGTTGAATTGGAAAGATTATGCTGACATGAATGCTTGTGAGCTAGAGTTTCATTATTCTTCATATCATCCTCGCATGCATCCCTCGCTGCATTTCGTTTTGGGACCATAAACCAACCACAAGACCCCCAAAGATAAAGACGCTTGCAAGCATGCAGGTTACAAAGAGAAGCCCTTTGTACCACCATGAAGATATGTCAAAAGGGTTTATGTAGAAAACATCCAGTAAATACATTAAGATAACAAAGCCTAGTGTAGATGAGATAACATATAGTCCAGACTATAAATGATTTCCTATACCAACCAAAACAGACATGCTGCATCTATCAGACACAGACACAGGGGAATGAGAAGAGTTCATAGCCTCGTGAACAGTAACCCTCTTCCTGCAGATAATTAACAACCATTAAATGCCACAACATGAACATGATAACCTTCTAAACAAAAGGAAATTACAAGGGTGCAACAGCATTCATAACTAAACTTACCAGTGGAGGCAGTGATTCTCGAGTGACATAAATGCAAAAATCAAGATTTAGTTTATAAGAGAAAAATGGACAGATTGACTCCATATTTATGTCAAAAAGAAGAGGAATCTCATTTGATCTTTTCACAGCCCAAACAATCAATAAGTTTCGAGGTAGACAAGGTTTTCTTTCCCTTATACAAGTACAAGGAAATTATAAATTTGTGGGGAACTAGTATTACTTCTCGGTTTTGAAAGTATCAATTCCACAGTTCCACAAGGAAGGCACTTGGCTGAAATTATATCAACAGTCCTTCGTGATTGGCAGAATCCCAGAAAGCGATCAATAACAAAAAGAAATATTCCTCCAGCAACCATACTGAAAATGAAATCTCCAACATGCAAAGCTAAAAACACAACAAAGAATATTACATATAGTTGATGGGTGTAGAAGAACAACTCAAACTTCTGCTTTCTCACTCGATGAAGTGATGTCACCCACATCAATAGACCAGCTAAGAGACAAATGACTCCTCACTCCTGACAGATTGGCAGCACCGACATCTTTCCACTCCAATATGTGCATGAAACGATAAAAGATAATAAGTAGCTTCATACTCTTCATATGACCCTATTTTTCTTTCCATGAAGGTATTCTTCTTAAATACATTCATCGAAGGAAGAAAAAGCAAAAAGCATATGGTTTAAGACATTGACAAAGTTACAAAGAAACTCGAATGGAACAGCCAAACAAAAGAAGGGGACTCACACGTTTTGGTAACTGCCGGAACTGGTATATCCTTAACACAAAAAAATCAAGTCAGAGCACAAAGTGCGGCGGATTGGCCCTTATTGAGTGCGGGCGGCACTCTGTGTTACTTTGACTCAAGGTCTCCAAATTTATCCGTTTTGATTTTTTTTTTTTTAACCGATTTTGTAATCTGTTTTGATCTAACTTTGTCTTGGGACTTGATTCTAGCCTTCTTAAGGTCAGATAATACTAGCAGATACATAGGAACTTTTTAAATTTTAATTAAAAATCTCTTTTTAAAAAAAAAAAAAAAAAAAAATCATGAATTTGCATTCTTCTCTTTAAGCTTGAACCATTAAGATTATGGTATAACAAATCATGATGAATTCTTTAGAGAACCATTCATAATTTTAGTCTAATTTATTTACAGGTGCATATACATAAACAGAATTATATATTAAAACATATACACATACATAATCTGTATGGATGTTGGTATGAATATACATTTCAATAGAGTTGTTGGGGTATTTTTATAAATAAATAATATATATATATATATATATGTAATTTTTTTCCCATTAATTGAAAAGTAATATTTTGACCATAAGTTTCTACTCATGGAGTTTTAGATGAGAATTATAGCCATATTAAACTCATAATTTTATAACCATTATTTCATATTTATTTGACCTATTTATTAAATTTTGTAACTAAAAATTCACTGAGTTTATAAATAGGTTATCCTTCACCAACTATTAAGGAAACACACTATTAGTCTAATGTCTAATAGTTAAAAAAGTTTCTTTCCATTCTTTGTATTCTCCACTCTTATTTTTTTACAAAAACTTAACAGTATCTTGTTATAACTATATTATCTAGGTATGAAGGAGACTATCATTTTATAGCTTCCTGTCTTATATAGTAATTTAGAATAGTAAATAACGGTTGGGCTATTCAATTTTGGGGACGATTTGCTTGAAAAGTTTGCTTCATCGATTGATAAAATATCCTACAAATGGCACATATTGTTTACAGAGAGTGTTAATGTTTACACTTCAACTTGGTCATCCTCAATTTCATAGAATTAATGGTAACAAATAATATTTCATGTTAAAAGATATGTCAATACACCAACGAGATAATTTCTTTTTAATTATATTTTATTGTCATGCCCCAAACTAGCTAGAGGCCACTCTATTCTCCCAAAATAGTCAAATAACAAATAAAATAATAGCAACCGTCTTTGTAAGAAATAACTCAATACCCAATATATCCTATAAAAATAATTCAAAATCTGAAATCTCTAAAGAAGATCAATTATAAACAAAATAGAACTTATATATATATTACAAGACTTCCAAGAGTTGCGTAAAATACCTGTGTCTAATATTTATTAAGCAAACCTAAAACTCTTCTCACACGTACGTACCATCATAACACGAGCCCCAAAAATTTGTTATTGTATCAATGACAACAAAAATCCAAACCCA
The DNA here is from genome assembly GCA_907173295.1 of Fagus sylvatica. Lineage (NCBI taxonomy): Eukaryota > Viridiplantae > Streptophyta > Magnoliopsida > Fagales > Fagaceae > Fagus > Fagus sylvatica. Next base: position 3,144,243 of record OU015763.1, on the reverse strand, counting down.
CGAATGCATAAAATACTAAATACTAGAAGTCTGATCTTATTCCAAAATTCACAAGCTCCCCTTATGCGCACAACTTCAATGAAAAGCCCCAAAACTTGTATTTCCTCATAATCTGAAACTGAGAAGGAGAAGAATTAGGGGTGAGCTTGACAACTCAATAAGTAACTAGTATCTTTAACTAGTTGGATCACACATATATTGACTAAGAAAAACGTATACATAATTCTCATAAACTTCACAAATAACAATTTTTTAAATAGGATTATAATCAACAAAGCACATGGTCTGATTCATAGGTACAAATCTCAAATCTTTAGTTTCAAAGAATAAATTAATATACTAAGGTTCATCCACCCAATAGTCTTATTGACTACGACCACATTTAGTCCTTTGCCATAAAGCTTAGAATCCTCACATAGGTTGGTGGGAAACCCCAGAAGAAACTAATTTATGATGCCAATTTTGACTACCCTCATTGGCGGGGCCTAGATTATAGTCAGACTGAGAGGTCAAATTCTAATACATAACTCATTTAAGATCATATTCAAATATGTTTATAATAATATATGAGTTTGACAAAACAAATTCGGTATCATTCAAATATTTGTTCTTTGTAGCCCATAATTCACATGCTTGATCCAGTAATTTTTTGAATTTGAAGTAACTTAATTGGTTCATAGCATAAACAATAATATCTACAAATCCATGACAAGTAGGAAAATGGAGATATTTTAAAAAACTTGCTTATATTTGAGAAACATCACTAGTTGAGGACAAAGGTCACTTACCTCTCAACAAGCTTATAGGTTTTGATCAGTACTTCTCTCTAAATCTTTCCTTCTATGATCCAAAAATCTCACCTCAAGAGAGTCTTCATCTTCCTCTCCGTGAAATTCTTGAGAAGTCTACTATCCTAGAGTTATCAAGGGTGGCTACGGTTTCTAACCTATTATATATGTTACTAACCCTCCATATCAAAATTACTTAATTTCCCATTTTAAAAAAAAAAAAAAAAAAATCAATTTTTTTGGTACTGTGTTTTATTTTATTTTTATTTTTGGAACTGATTGTCACAATTTTGGTGGAGAAAAACAGATGTTTTGTGAAATATCACCAGCTAAAGTAAAACTTTTCATAGGAACAAGAAGAGCTTGTTTACCTTCTAATAGTGGTGGTGCCCTATAGAACGAAACTATGGCTGTTGAAATGGAAGATTGGATGATGGCGTTGTCTCCTAAAATTCTGTGACCTGATTTCTTTAGCAACACTAGACTGAAGGGATGGAGGACCGCACACAATGACACCAACATCAACGCTGCCCCACTTCTCAGATATATCCCCAAAAATTTCTGCTGTAAGACAAAAGAAAGGGGATCAAGAAAGCCTCTAGTGTAGTACAAATAAAAAAGTTTAACTTCCTTATTAAGATGTCTTTTTTCTTTTCTTTTTTCCTTCCTTTTTCATTCTTCTTTTAGTCTATATTTGAACAGAATTTAAGGATGTACCTTTGAAGTCTGGTCTTGAACCATAATAAGTACTAGTTGAACTGGCAAGATTTTGCTGACATGAATCCGTGTGAGCTACAATTCTTTCATTATGATGCATTATCGTATCATCCTCGCATACCTCCCTTGCTGCATTTCACCTTTCCCAAAGATGCCATAAACCAACCAGAAGACCCCCAAAGATAAAGACACTTGCAAGCATGCAGATTACAAAGAGAAGCCCTTTGTACCAATATAAAGATATGTCAAAAGGGTTTATGTAGAAAATATCCAGTAAATAAATTAAGATAAGAAAGCCTAGTGTTGATGAGATAACATATAGTCCAGACCATATATTATTTCCTGTACCAACCAAAACAGACATGCTGCATCTATCAGATACAGACACAGGGGAATGAGAAGACTTCATAGCCTCGTGAATTTTACCCTCTTCCTGCAGATAATTAACAACCATTAAATGCCACAACATGAACATCTTAAGGAAAAAAGAAAAAGAAAAAAAAAAAAAAAAAAAAAATGACCCAACTACATTGAGACCAAGGGGGGCCTTGGCAGAAAGATAAAATCCCAGTTTCGTCCCTCAAAAGTACATGGGTGTGAGAGCATAACTAAACTTACCAGTAGAGGTTGTGAATCTCGAGTGACATAAATGCGAATATCAAGATTTAGTTTTTCAGAGAAAAATGGACAGATTGACTCCATATCAATTGCAGAAAGAAGAAGAATCTCATCTGATTTTTTCACAGCCCAAACAATCAACATGTTTCGAGGTAGACAAGGTTTTCCTTCCTTTATACGATGGAAAATGTCACTCAAGATAGCCAGAAATGGTGAAATTCCTATGCCACCTGCTACTAAAATAAGGTTCTCATACCTAGAAAATAAAATGGTGAAGTTAGTTCATAAATAGAAGATTATGAATCTATAAATTAAGCTGGACATCAATAGTCAGTTGAATGTTTGAGTGCATACATTAAGTGATATGGTAATTCATGCCCGTAAGGCCCCTCAACAGAAGCTGTTGTCTTAGTTTGACGCCTGAGATGTAGTTGAGCTTCAGAACTATTCAAGACATTTTCTCTGAGCTTTTCCGTCCATTCCCCGGTAGCCTTTGTGAGAATGGATAGATGGTATTTACCACCCAGAGGACTAGATGAAACACTGAAAGGATGCCACTGCAGCCAAGATGATTCCCGAACTTGAAGGAAAACAAAACTGAGGGCATTGTACCTCAGATCTTATTTGTCAAGGAGGAAAAGGGCCACAGTCACAAATATGGTAACAACAGATTAATAAGGAAACTATAAATTTGTGGGGAACTAGTATTATTACTTCTTGGTTTTGAAAGGATCAATTCCACAGTTCCACAAGGAAGGCACTTGGCTGAAATTATTGAAGAAGTATAGAGAATATGGCAGAATGAGAGTAAAAGAAAATGTTTAGAACTTTGAATAATACTTGCTTAATTTATCAGATACAAATGGTAGGCTTTTATAGTTACAATGGGCTTAGGACAGTTGGCATTTAACTAACTGCAGCCCAAGATATTAGGAGCACGTGGGCTTACTAAAACCCAAACTATTAGGAGTGAGTTAAGCCCACGGGGTCTGTGTGACTATGGCCTGAATCCACATTATGAGGAGCCCATATTTACAGCATTGACTAAACTACAGACAACACACAGACATCACATACTAAGCTATACTAAGCTACAGGTCGTTTACTTCATCATCCCCCCTCAAACAAATGGTATCAACAGGAACCAGAAGTTTGGATTGGAGCTCCTGGAAACGATGAGATGAGAGCCCTTTGGTGAAGATGTCAGCAAGTTGATCAACAGTGGAGACAAACTTGACTTGAAGATCCTTACGTAGACTCTCTCACGGATGAAGTGAAAGTCCACTTCAATGTGTTTGGTGCGAGCATGGAAGGCAGGGTTGGAGGCAATGGCGAGAGCTGAGACATTATCACACCATAACACTGGAGGATCATATAAGTAAAGACCAAGATCTTTAACCAAGGTGCGAAGCCAGCACACCTCAGCTGAAGCAGAGGCAAGAGCTCTGTATTCAGCTTCTGTGGAAGATCGTGAGACCGTGAGTTGCTTCTTAGCAGACCAGGTAATGGGGTTATGACCAAGATACACTAACAAGCCAGAAGTGGATCTTCGATCATTGGGATCCCCAGCCCAATCTGCATCAGAGAAGGCAGAAAGTGAGATTGGGCCTGGGGTATAAAAGAGACCATGATCAAGGGTGCCTCTGAGGTAACGAAGAATGCGTTTTGCTGCAGTGAGATGAACATTTGATGGGGCATTCATGAATTGGCAGACTTGATGAACTGCAAAGGATATATCTGGCCTGGTAAAAGTCAAGTAATGCAGAGCACCAACAAGGCTACGATATGCATGAACATCTGCTAGTGGCTGACCACAATGAGCAGAGAGTCTGACATGAGGAACACAGGGAGTTTTGCAAGGACTGCAATGAACCATATTATGCTTGGTGAGCAAATCTGTAGCATACTTGGTTTGAGTGATAGTGAGGCCCTTTGTAGATCTCTGGATTTGCAAGCCAAGAAAGTAACTCAGAGAGCCCATATCCTTGAGTTCAAACACCTTGCTGAGAGCATGAATTAACTGAGTGATGAAGGATGAGTTGTTACCCGTGAGGACAATATCATCAACATACAGTAAAAGGAATGCAATGTCAGAACCAGCCTTGTAAGTGAACAAGGAGGAATCAGCTAAGGAGGCTTGAAAGCCTAGACTGAGGAGTTGAGTTGTGAAGCTCTCAAACCAGGCTCGAGGAGCCTGCTTGAGGCCATAAATAGACTTCTGAAGCTTGCACACATGTTGAGGCTGGTTGGAAGCCACATAACCAGGAGGTTGCATCATGTAAACCTCTTCCTTCAAAACCCCATGAAGGAATGCATTCCTCACATCAAGTTGCCTAAGTGGCCAGTTGTAAGTCACTGCAAGAGCAAGGATTAGTCTAACAGTTGGAGGCTTGACAACTGGACTAAAAGTCTCTTCAAAATCTATTCCATACTGCTGGTGAAAGCCTTTGGCTACCAGTCTAGCCTTATAACGAGAAATGGAACCATCATTGTTTCTTTTGAGCTTGAAGACCCACTTGCATCCAACAATGTTTTTGCCAATGGGTGGAGGGACCAAGGACCAAGTATGCTGTCTTTGAAGAGCTGAGAACTCTTCATCCATGGCAGTGCACCATTGGGGATATTTGGAAGCAAGTTGGTAGGTAGGTGGTTCTATATGAGTGTAGTCAGTTGAGATGGTATGGTAAATTTTGGGTTTGAAAATGCCATGCTTGGAACGAGTCTGCATGGGATGGGTGTTGAGAGTGGCAGGGCTACGAGGTAAAGGTGGAGATGGTAAATTGGGGATAGGTGGAGGTAAAGGTACTGCAGAAGTGGGGAATGGGGTGTTAAAGCTAGAGATAGGCTCAACTGAAGGAGGTGGGGTCAAGGTGATATGAGGCAGTAAGGGAAAATCTATAATGGGGTGAGGAATGGATGCAGGACATGATGCTGATGCAGATGCAGAAGGAGCAGATGCAGATGCAGAAGGAACAGATGCAGATGCAGAAGGAGCAGATGCAGAAGCAGATGCAAATGGACAAGTATGCAAGGTGACCAGTAACCAAGGAAGAGAATCAAAGTGAGAGGTGACTGGTTCTGGTTGAGGAACTGTATTAGAGGATAGAGTGAGATGAGGGAGAAATTCAGTTTCATTGAAAAGGACATGTCTAGAGATATAGGTTCTTTGAGTGGCAGGATTGAGGTAGATGTAGCCTTTAGTATGGGCTGGGTAACCTAGAAAGATGCAGGGAGTAGTTCTAGGTTGAAGTTTGTGGTGGTTATATGGTCTAAGGTAGGGAAAGCACAAGCAACCGAAGGTTCTGAGATGGGTTAAGTCTGGAACTTTGTGAAAAAGCTTCTCCCAAGGAGATTTGTGTGAAAGGTTAGGTGTTGGCAGGCGGTTTATGAGGTGTATGGCAGTAGTAACAGCATAAGTCCAGTGTGTAATTGGTAAGCTAGCATGAGAGAGAAGTGTGAGAGCACTCTCAATGATATGTCTATGCTTTCTTTCAACAGTGCCATTCTGTTGAGGAGTATGAGGACATGAAAACTGATGGGTAATGCCTTGAGTGGAACAAAAATCAGTAAAGGCATTTGAAGTATACTCTCCACCACAATCAGTTCTAAGAAACTTAATGGATTTAGATAACTGATTTTCAACTGTGGCTTTGAAATGTTTGAAAGTATTAAGCACCTCAGATTTGGATTTTAAAAGAAATAACCAGCTGAATTTAGAGAAGTCATCAACAAACAAAAGATAGTATTTATATCCATTACATGAATTGACTGGAGCAGGACCCCATACATCACTGTGTACCAACTCTAAAGGTTGAGTACTTTGAAATTGAGAATGAGTAAATGGAAGCCTATGCATTTTACCTATGAGACAGTGTTTACAGTGATGTTGGACATGTTTATTGCTAACAGACATACAAGAAGACAAGGCTGGCATGGCTGAAACCAAGACTCTATCACTTGGATGTCCTAGTCTGTGGTGCCACAGTTGCCACTTATTTTTGGAAGACAGAAATGCTGAAATTGGAGGAGATGATGCAGATGGAGACATGGATGAAGAAGATGGAAGAGTATGAATGGGATAAAGCCCATTCTTACTCAAACCCTTGTAGAGGACCTTCCCCGAAGGTAAATCCTGAATAAGGAACTTGTTAGAGTCAAAGTAACATGAACAATTGTTATCTTTGCATAGTGTGTGTATAGACAGTAGATTTGATGAAATTCTAGATGAATGCAGTAGGTTTTTGAGTCTAAAATTATAGTGTTTAGTGGATAACTGACCATTTCCAATGTGGTTGATGGGAATTGATTGACCATTGCCTACTGATACTTGTTCTGTCCCCTGGTATGGTGCTGGAGTCTGCAGGTTGGTCAGATTGGCAGTAAGATGGTCAGTAGCTCCAGTGTCAGTGAGCCAGGTATCTCCACCTTGAGAGCCATTGGAGGTTGAAGCCATTGCTGCTAACTTGGCAGGTGGATGTCTGCCTTGGTATGCAAAGTCCATTCGATGGTAGCAGTCAAGGGCTTGATGACCAAGCTTACCACAAATCTGGCACTGAGGCCTTGAACCTTCAGGTTTCTGTGGAAACTGAGAATTGCCTTGAGCTGATTGTGAAAACTGATTCTGATTGGAGTTATAGAATCTACCTCCTCGACCTCTTTGAGAATTGTTTCTGCCTCTTCCTCTAAATTGTGTATTGTTCCCATAGAATGCAGATTGGGAGTTGGATGTTCTGTTGTTTGGTGCAGAGGCAAACATTGCCATAGGATGTGAATCTTTGCCAGAATCAGAACTTTCTGAAGCAGATTGTTCTTCTGTTTGGAGTAGCACCATGATCTCTTCAAAGGTCACTGGTTCATTTCTTGTTCTGATAGCAGAACAGAAAGGACCATATTCTCTAGGAAGTCCTTTGAGAATAATGTGAAGAAGTTCCTCATTGTCAATTAGAGTACCAACTGCAACAAGTTTATCCCGAGTGTTTTTGACTTTCTGCAAGTATGAGTTGATAGATTCACTGCCTTTCTTAAGATTGTGCAATTCAATCTTAAGATTCAGAACATTGGCTCTTGAGGTTGAAGTGAACCTGTGTTCAAGAGTCTTCCATACTTCTTGAGCAGAGTTGTGACCAACCACCATTGAAAGAACTGAGTGAGACAGTGTGGAGTTGATCAAAGCCAAGAGTCCTTGATCTCTGGTATTCCAGAGTTGAAACTCTGGATTCACAGTGGTAGTGAGAGCTCCATCTGCATTGATGAGAAACCGAGTTGGAGATGGAACAGTACCATCAACATAGTCAATCATGGAGTATGCCTTCAAGATTGAAGACAACTGATGCTTCCAAACTATGAAGTTTGTGCTATCGAGTTTGACTGACATCAAGTTAGACATATTTGACAGAAGAAGCAGTGGAGTTTGTATTGAAGCAGTTTGTGAAGGAAACTGATTATGAGAGTTTGAGTTTGCATTAGAGGAAGCCATTGATGGCTCTGATACCATGAAGAAGTATAGAGAATATGGCAGAATGAGAGTAAAAGAAAATGTTTAGAACTTTGAATAATACTTGCTTAATTTATTAGATACAAATGGTAGGCTTTTATAGTTACAATGGGCTTAGGACAGTTGGCATTTAACTAATTGCAGCCCAAGATATTAGGAGCACGTGGGCTTACTAAAACCCAAACTATTAGGAGTGAGTTAAGCCCACGGGGTCTGTGTGACTATGGCCTGAATCCACATTATGAGGAGCCCATATTTACAGCATTGACTAAACTACAGACAGCACACAGACATCACATACTAAGCTATACTAAGCTACAGGTCGTTTACTTCATCAATTATATCAACAGTCCTTCGTGATTGGCAGAATCTCATAAAGCGATCAAGAACAAAAAGAAATATTCCTCCAAAAGTCATACTGAAAGCGTAATCTCCAACATGCAAAGCTAAAAAGACAACAAATATTACATATAACTGATGGGTGTAGAAGAAAAACTCAAACTTCTGCTTTCTCACTGGATAAAGTGATGTCATCCACATCAATAGACCAGCTAAGTAACTGATAACTCCTGGGGGAATGACAACATCATCATCGTCTTCTTTCCACTCCAATATCTGCATGAAACAATTAAAGATAATAAGTAGCTTCATCATCTTCATATGACCCTATATTTCTTTCCATTGCAGACTATTCTTAAATAAATTCTATGAAGAAATAAAAAGCATATGGTTTTTACGACATTGACAAAGTTACAAAGAATTGTGAGTGCAACAGCCAAAGCATAAGGCAATGGCAATAAGGATCATTTTCAATGGGGCTCAAATCAAATTAACAAAATTAATAAATGTTACTGCTGCACATCACTTCCCAATCAGTAAGTCTTGAAACTCTTAATTTGCTTTATTAAATAATTTCTCTAGTCTTGTCATTCCTATTTTTTTCCATTTTCAATTGCTGCAGCCCTTTTCCTTGCATTCATTTTGTATGCTATAAAGAATATATATTTCCAGTCAAGCATCTTCTGGCAAACAAATAATTAAGAATTATATGCAATTAAAAGATAAACACATATGTATAACTATGGCTATACACAAGGAAAAGAACAACACCATTAGCACTCACTTCTTCTAGGAGTTCGCCCTGAATTGTCCATTCAATTACATAGAATAGTCCATGGAGAGTAAACAGCAGCATAGTGAGATTTCCAAGCCATACATGATATCTTATTGCATGCTCAAAAGGAATATCTATAAGGCGGAGAAGAACTGATCCCCTTGCAACCGGAAGAAACAAAAAAACCAAGCAATATAATCCAATCGTACCAAAGTGAAGTCCCAGAAATTGCAAAATGAGACAACTGAAAATTTCAAATAAACTAGAACTCTCAGCCAATGAAAACCAATCTTCATGTACTGAAGAAAAAGTAGTTAAATTTTGATCAAGACAAAACATAAAATATTGTACATCTTCTGTTTTGAAGTTAACTGGTACTGAGATAAGTCGCCGAGTGTCTGGATGGTAAATGCATACAGAGCCCAGAAAACATACACAACAAAGAGGACAATCCCAATAAGTTCGGTAGCAGAAACAACCCCAATTGGCCCATCCACAAGAACAGGGAAAGTCCACAACCGGTATTTTGGTTTTGTTGAGGCCTTCCTCCTACAAGGAAAAGTTGTACATTACAAAACAAAGCTATTTATTTAATTGAAAGGCTGAGCTCAACATAAAAATGGAAAACAAAGATTCAATTCACTCTCTCCACTTTACAAAATACATACTCATGGAGCTCCTCTTCCCCAGAGATGATGAGATAAACTATGGAAAGGAATGCAATAATAAGAACTGGGCCACTGAAGACCATGAATGCTTTTCCTGCAGTTTTTGCAACATCAGTAAGAATCATGTAGTCCCAAATGGAGAAGAACACGTTAAATCGAACTACCAACCTGTAGTCCCAAAAACAGTTCCACTGGAGTCTTTAGCCCATTCGTTAAAAGGTTGATTAACAAAGTGTGCTGGAAGGATGAAAATAAAAGCAACCCATGCAAGGAAAACCACCCATATTACAAACTTGAGAGTCCACTTGGCCCATGACACGAACAGAGGTGTCTTTGTCTTCTTCACACTATCAGCACCTCTACTCAAAAGAAGATGCTTTTCAACAGAGTTTTCATCCATGGCCACAAAATTCTCTCTCTCTCTCTCTCTCTCTCTCTCTTCCAATGTCTTCCGGTAGTAAACTCAATCTCCCATCAAACCCAAATGGGCAAAAGCCACATATTATACAGAAAGATAGTAGGCAAGAAGACAACTTTTGTGGAACAAGTGGAGAATACATCGGTAACAGACAAAGAAAAACAGTCCAACTAACTTTTTCAATGACTTATTGTTACAACAATATTAATATATTGCCAAAGGATTAAATTCAAGATATTTTATCATGGAATCACACGGAAAATACATTAATGGTATCAAAACAATAATTTATTATGGTATCATAACATACTCAGTAGACTCATTGTTGCAACCAATGGTTAGTTCTAGAAAAATAAAAATCTCACAGTGTTATGGAGTTGGACCCACATTAATCATACTCATTGACATGTGAGATCGCAAATAAAATTAAAAGTAATTTTAACATTTTTCTTTTTATTATTATTTTTTATATAATTCAATTGTTACAATAAATGTGAGATAAGAGATTTAAACTTTAATACTATTAAAGTGAGAGTCTTGTCCCACATTGACTAAGTATTCTTGGGTTGTGCAATTTATAAGCCATGGGTAATCCTCATCTCTCAAGGCGTCTTTTAAGATTGAGTTAGGCCCATTGGACTTTAACATAGTATCAGAGCCCACCCCTTGAGTGTTGGGCAGATCTCCCCAAGTGAGAGTCTTGTCCCACATTGACCAAGTATTCTTGGGTTGTGCAATTTATAAGCCATGAGTAATCCTCATCTCTCAAGGCGTCTTTTGAGATTGAGTTAGACCTACTGACTTGTATAGCAACACAATGATATCAATTGTGTTACACGAACAAAAATGGAAAAAACAAAGTTATATACGCTTACAACCAATGTCTAAAAAGTAAATAAAAAAGACAAATATTACTTTTATCCTCAACGTTTGTCCCATTTTCTAATTCAATTCTTAAAATTTCAAAAGCGGCAATCAAACCTTTAAAGTTTGTAAAATGAACCAATATAGTTCGCATGCTAATTTGAACACTAATGTGTGCAGTAATTAGATACATTTACATTTATAATTAAAAAAAGAGTTTATGTGGCTTAAAATTACATGGTAATAGTCCAGCTGGCTACATGTCATTTTTCTTGTATAACCTTAGGTATACAGAACGCTTGCATGGAATTTGTTAAGCAATAGCTATACTATATGTCATTTTTTATTTTGGATAACCTTAGGTGTTCGGGTCAACGTTTCGTTCATAGATACGCGCACCTTGACTAATCTCAAGGAAACACGCAACATAATTGCATGGAATTTGTTAAGCAATAGCTTTACTACATGCCAAGAAGTTGATTAATTCATCGCTAAAAGGATCCACTGCCACCCTTAGATTTGCCGCTACCTGACTCTGATTACGACACCGTCGGTAACATTGGAAAGCTCTTAAGACGCTTGACTCAACTGCACAAAAAACGGCGGATTCTGACACCGGATGCGCCCTCACGCACCGCTTGAAGTTCCGGTGCCTCGTCACTCTCCTGCACGCGCCCTAACGCGCCATTGGCCACTGTTTTTAGATGGATGTGAAGAATTCCTTCCACTTCTACTGAGTCAGTTAATCCCATCTCCGACGAGTCTCTTCCAACTGATCCCACCTCCGACGAGTCTCCTACAGCCAATCCTACCTTCAACAAGTCTCTATCTCTGCCCCTGCTACGAATCCTATCAACACTACTGCTCCTGAGCCCCGTCACTCTCACCGAGTAAGTACTATTCCCTCTCATCTTCATGACTTTCATTACTTTTTTGCCTTTTCCACCTTACATGAACCTCACACCTTTCGTGAGGCCTCCTCTGACCTTTTTTTGGCAACAAGCTATGAAAGAAGAATTGGATGCATTACTTAAGATAGGTACTTGAGATCTGGTTGATTTGCCACCTGGTAAATCTACTATTAGTTGCAAGTGGGTGTACAAGATCAAGACTTGATCAGATGGTACTATTGATCACTACAAGACTTGTTTCGTTGCCAAGGGATTCACTCAAGAGTATGAAATTGACTATGAGGAGACATTTGCCCCCGTGGCTTGCCTTTCCTTTGTTCGTACACTTATCGCAGTTTCTGCTTCCCGACATTGGTCACTGTTTTCAGATAAATGTGAATAATGTCCTTTCTTAATGAAGAACTAACTAAGGAAGTCTACATGCAGCTCTCTCCTGGTTTCTCTCATCCTCCAGGCTTCTCTCACAATATCACAATTACTTGATTACCTCTTAAAAAATCAAATTTTCTCTTTGTGTTTCTTTTTTCTTTTATTTTTGGAACTGATTGTCACAATTTTTGTGGTGTAGCACATTTTTGTTAAATATCAATAGCTAAAGTATAACTTTTTATAGGAACAGCAAGAGCATGTTTACCTTATGACGTAAGATTGGACAGCCAGTAGAAAATTTAATGGAGCAGTTTGAACACCAAAAGACCAAACAAATGTCTCGACATCCCTCATTTTACCACTCTCTTAAAATGGGCCATAACTTTGAATACAAGAAGAGTTACGGGCCATAAAATTCAAGCATTCAGAAGCTGTTTCAAGATATTTTAATTTATTACGCAATTTCCGCATTTATTTGTCATTTTTTCGTAATTTCCTATTATAAGTCATTTAGGATTTGATGTAAATACTATAAAAAAATGGTTGTAATAGACCTAATTTATTATTCAACCGTAAATAAAATTTATCTCATTAAGAGTTTTATTTCACTAGAATCCTTTTAATTATTCACAAGCTTTATTCTGCGCCACCCTCTACGGAAATTGATGACGTTAACGGGAAGATAATGAAAGTGGTGCCTACAAAACGAAACTATGGCTGTTGAAATGGAAGATTGGATGATGGCGTTGTCTCCTAAAATTCTGTGACCTGATTTCTTTAGCAACACTTGACTGAAGGGATGGAGGACCGCACACAATGACACCAACATCAACGCTGCCCCACTTCCTAGATATATCCCCAAAAATTTCTGCAGTAAGTAAGGGTGGGCAAAAAACCGTCAAACCCGACCTACCTGACAAAACCGCTCGAACTGATCGTCCGTCCGTCATTCCGCAAGCCATATTCAGACGGATATGGATTAGGATTTTATTATTTTTCGGATTTTCGGACGGATATCAGATTTTACATATTTTGTCTGGTGGATACTCGACCCGCCCGACCAATTAACCTTTAATATTTATAAAATAAAAAAACTCTCTCATCTCTCATATATCTCACTAACTCTCTCTCTTCTCTCATCTTTTTCATATTTTTTTCCCCTCCCTCACTCCTCCCGACCTCCATCTCCCTCTCCCTCTCTCATTTTCTTTTCAGTTTCACAAAAAGAAACTTGAGACGTCGAGCTCCACCGCCAGCAAAGGTAGATCACGTCGAAGCTCTATCCGCCAAATCTCTCACCGCCACGTAAAGGTTCCAGATCAAGTGAGACATCACCGGATCTGGCGAGATCTTGTCGAATTTTGGCCAGATCTCGTCGATTCTGCCGTAGCATCAGCTTCACCTTCGCCGGTTCTGTCCAATATTGGTGTATTTGCTGATTTGTTGTTGTTGTGTTTTGTTATGGTGAGTTTTTTGTTGCGGTGATGTTTGTTGTTGCCTTGTTGGGGTGATTTTCTATTTGTTTGTTGTTGTAACGGCAAAAACCCGCAAAACCCGACCAACCCACTCGCCAAAACCGATTAACCGAACCACCCGATTTGACCACCTTAATGGATGGTTAACGGGTTGGAGCTTTGCAAACCTGACTCAATCAGGTAGGATAGAAAAATCCGTCCAAACCCGACCCGCCCGACCCATGCCCACCCCTAGCAGTAAGACAAAAGAAAGGGGATCAAGAAAGCCTCTAGTGTAGTACAAATAAAAAAGGTTAACTTCGTTATTAAGATGTCTTTTTTCTTTTCTTTTTCCCTTCCTTTTTCATTCTTCTTTTAGTCTGTATTTGAATAAAATTTGTGGATGTACCTTTGAAGTCTGGTCTTGAACCATAATAAGTACTAGTTGAACTGGCAAGATTTTGCTGACATGAATCCGAGTGAGCTACAATGCTTTCATTATGATGCATTATCTTATCATCCTCGCATGCTTCCCTTGCTGCAATTCGTCTTTCCCAAAGATGCCATAAACCAACCACAAGACCCCCAAAGATAAAGACACTTGCAAGCATGCAGATTATAAAGAGAAGCCCTTTGTACCACCATGAAATTATGCCAAAAGGGTTTATGTAGAAAATATCCAGTAAATATATTAAGATAACAAAGCAAAGGGTAGATGAGATAGCATATAGTCCAGACCATATATTATTTCCTGTACCAACAAAAACAGACATGCTGCATCTATCAGACACAGACACAGGGGAATGAGAAGAGTTCATAGCCTCGTGAACGTTACCCTCTTCCTGCAGATAATTAACAACCATTAAATGCCACAACATGAACATGATAACCCTCTAAACAAAAGGAAATTACAAGGGTGCAAGAGCATTCACAACTAAACTTACCAGTGGAGGCAGTGATTCTCGAGTGACATAAATGCGAATATCAAGATTTAGTTTATCAGAGAAAAAATGGACAGATTGACTCCATATTTATGTCAAAAAGAAGGGGAATCTCATTTGATCTTTTCACAGCCCAAACAATCAATAAGTTTTGAGGTAGACAAGGTTTTCTTTCCCTTATACGATTTAGAATGTCACTCAAGATAGCCAGAAATGGTGAAATTCCTATTCCACCTGCTACTAAAATAAGGTTTTCATACCAAGGGAAAACAAAATGGTTAAGTCAGTTCATAAATAGAAGATAATGAAAATTTAAATTAAGCTGGATATCTATAATAAGTTGACTTTTTGAGTGCATACATCAAGTGATATGGTAGGTAATTCATGCCCGTAAGGCCATCAATAGAAGCTGCTATCTTTGCTTTGGAACTATTCAAGATATTTTCTCTGAGCTTTTCGGTCCATTTCCCGATAACCTTTATAAGAATGGATAGATGATATTTACCATCCAGGGGACTAGATGAAACACTGAAAGGATGCCACTGCAGCCAAGATGATCCCCGAACTTGAAGGAAAGATATACAAGGAAATTATAAATTTGTGGGGAACTAGTATTACTTCTCGGTTTTGAAAGGATCAATTCCACAGTTCCACAAGGAAGGCACTTGGCTGAAATTATATCAACAGTCCTTCGTGATTGGCAGAATCTCAGAAAGCGATCAAGAAGAAAAGGAAATATCCCTCCAGAAGCAATACTAAAAATGGAATCCCCAACATGCAAAGCTAAAAAGACAACAAAGATTACATATAGTCATATAGTTGATGGGTGTAGAAGAACAACTCAAACTTGTGCTTTCTCACTGGATAAAGTGAAGTCACCCTCATCAATAGACCAGCTAACAGACTAATAACTCCTGCGAGATCGGCAACACCGACTTCATACCACGTCCATATCTGCATGAAACAATTAAAGATAATAACTAGCTTCATCATCTTCATTGACTTCATGACCATATATATTTCTTTTTTCTTAAAGGTATTCCTAAATACATTCTATGAAGGAAGAAAAAGCATATTGTATGAAAGTGAAATTTTTAAGCCAATTACAAATTATCACGTCAAAATTTAGTCATAAATCCTAAATTTACATGTGTCACTAAATTAATTAAGTAAATTGTTAAAGTATAAACTAAATGGTGTCATGTGTCATCATATTGGCAAATTAAAAATTTTCCACAAAATCAAGATAAGTGTTTCTTCCAATCATATTAAGGAGATTGAATCAAAGTATTTTTCTTTTGTAATATAACATAAACATAGAGAATTGTACTCAATTATTCATCAATACAAAATCATATTTGTAGATCAATTTCAATTGTTTGATTTCCAAACTTGAAATTTATTGCCTACAAATTTATGGTATGCCTGGTGTGGGATAATCTCTACCTCTCATCTCTTGTCTTCATCTACTTTTAACATCTTGTGACGCCTCAATGGTTGCAAAGAAGACTCAATTCAACAATCCTTTTTTCAAGAAGAGCGAAACAAATCCTACAACCAGCGAAAGCTCTGTATCAAGTATAAACACTCACTACATTGAACCTATGATAAGGCCGGAAAAACAAAAAGTTTTACGGATCTCTATGCACAAGCAACTTCCATGTCATAGTCGACACCCATTTTCAACACTTTTCTAGCTGAGAAGATGCATGCTGCTTCAACTACTCTAGGGGCAAGCGAGGATGTCGCCAGCATTGTCAATAAAATGTTAATTCAACAAGCTTTATCTCAAACCTTTGGCTTGAACCAAAAATCTCCAGTCATCGAAAAGGTTGATGAATCAAGTGATGAATTTGAATTTTCTTCTCAAGGAAGTACCTATTCGTCAAAACCTAGGGACACTCCTCACTCTGTTAGTACAACTGTTATGCTAGTCATGATGACTAACACGACATCTTTAGAAGTACAAGTCTCAATCATAACTAATGAAGTCCATGACAGAAAGTGGAGCCACAAAAGATGCACAAATAGCTTTCATGATGAACAACATTGAGAATGCATTCGGATCAAATCACAAGGATGGGAATCCAGAATAAGAAGTTCATCGAGAAGAGGCTAAGACCTCCAAAAAGGATGAGACTTTAAAAAACTTACAATTTTCTGTAGATGGGTCTATTTCCTCCAACCAACTCAAAGAGCTCATCAAGGATCAAGTGAGAAGTGGAAGTCAATCTTCTATCACCTACGTACGCCAATCCATACACTCAAAGAATCAATCTCATGAGGATGTCTCCAAACTATCAACTGCCAAAATTTCATTAGTTTGATGGTAAAGGAAATCCAAGACAGCATGTGGCACACTTCATAGGAGACCTGCAACAACCTTGGTACTTATCTCATGGTCAAGCACTTTATTCATTCCATAAAAGGAAATCCATTCGATTGGTACATTGATCTTAAACCTGGATCCATCAATATTTGGGATCAACTAGAGCAAGAATAGTTGGGATCAACTAGAGTGAGAATCTCTAAATTGTTTCTACATTAGTATGGTTGAGCTCACCAATTCAAGGCAATGGAAAGAAGAACTCGTTATTGACTATATCCAACAATGGATAAATCTTAGCCTAAATTGTAAGGATCAATTGTCTAAGGTATCTGCTACTGAGATGTGCATTCAAGGAATGCATTAGGGCTTAAGTTATATTCATCAAGGAATAAACTCTGAACCTTCAAATAGTTAGCAACATGTGCTCACGACATGGAGCTCAGTATTGCTCCAATGGGAACCCAAGCCTACTTGTTCAAGATCCTCATAAATGGGGTAAATTTCCTCCCAACATAGAAAACAAATAGTCTATGACTGTATTAATTGTTCCTCTCAAAGTCCCAATAAAGCCTAAAAAGAAAGATTAAAAGCCTCCCACCACTTAAGAGAAGGGAAAAAGAAAATTGATGCTGCAAGAGAAGGAAGAGTTGTTTGTAAAAGAGGATGCTGAGGATGCGCCGCCTATATTTGAAGAAGGGGTGCAAGCCACAATAGATAAGTTAATGGAAGTTAACAATGGTTGCACAAAGGATGATTAAAGATTGGTCCTATCAATGACAAATTCTTGAAACGTCACTATGCCAAAATCTCGTTGCAATGATCTATCCAATGATCAAGAATTTTCTGTATTGCTTGGGGTTATTTAATTTAATTTACAAATAGATGATAATTTATCCTAACAAAAGAATATTAAAGCTTTTGTTGTCTTTCCCAACACTCTAGTCTACAATAAAATTTCAAGTCTTTAATTGACTAGAAAATAATTTGTAACAAATATTTTATTAATTTGAAATTGTAGAATACAATCTCATTTATTCCTTTGATTCTTCTCTTGAAAATTGATTTCAATTCGAGGGCTTTAATAAGCTTATTTCTTGGATCAAACGAAGTTGACGACGAAGTTGACGATGAAGTTGTAGATGAACTTCTAGGCTTTAGGCTATTTAGGCGTTTTTTGTTCTTCGTGTTCTTCCAAGGATCTTCGGTTGTTCTTTTAGTGTTCTTCTAATATCTTCGAATTTGGAGTCAAATCTTCAAGCGTCATTCAAAGGCTCCTGGAGCAATGTTGGCAGAGCTTAGATGCTTGAAGAATTGATGTAGAATGAGCTAAGGGTGTCTCTATTTATAGTGTCTCATGAAGAAGAGTCCACTTGAAACTAGTCTTTTTGAGGATGAGTCATTTTGAAACTAGTACTTTAGAAGACACATGGTCAATTTTGATTGGCAAAAAATCTAAGAGTCTCACTAGGACTTATTGATATTTATCTCCATTTTTATATATTTTATTGGAGATAATTATCAATTATAACTTATAAGTGTCCCAATATGATTGGAAGAAACACTTATCTTGATTTTACGGGTCTAAGTAACACTTGGCAATCTTTAATTTGCCAATTTGATGACACATGACACCATGTAATTTTGCTCTTTGATATCTAATTTAATTCATTTAGTGAAATACGTAAATTTAGGATTTGTCACTAAATTTGACATGACAATTTGTAAATGGCTTTCAAATTTTTGCTTTCTACAAATGTATGGATAAAGTTCTAAATGTGTTAGGTTCTTATTTGGGAACTAATGAAATCAAAATCTCCATTTCCGTGAACTCTCAGATTTTGGAATTTCTACTTATTGTGCTAGTCCTTCAATTTTAAGGTCCATTTAGTAGGAACTAGGAGTCTAGGAATGAGGTGAGAAAGGAACATAGAGGGAGGTTAGAGAGGCATATTATTTATACAGTAGAGAGAGAGAGGAACAGAGAGGGAGGTGAGAGAGACGAACACTAGGTTTTTTTAGTGGATGGGTTTGGGTTTTATTTTATTTTAATTGGGTATGCCACATCATATACTTACTTGTAAATGAAAATAAATGTTACCTCAATTAAAAAATGGGCACGTCATCAATTTGTTAGCCACATATACATAAAGTTAACGGAGACAAACAGAATGACTAATAGTGCACGTTTTTGAAACGTTAGGAACCCATTTCTGCCCGTTTTAAATGTTAAGGACTAAACGTGCAACTTAGGTAGACGTTAGGGACCAACAATGTATTTAAAGAGGGATTATTCAATTTCAGTAATTATAAATGCATTTATGGCAAACAAACAAACAAATAAATAAATATGAAAAAGATAAAACACATATGTATAAATATGGCTATACAGAAGAAAAAGAACTACACCATTAGCACTCACTTCTTTAAGGTTGCCCTCAATTGTCCATGCGATTACATAGAATAGTCCATGGAGAGTAAACAGCAGCATAGTGAGATGTCCAAGCCATACATGATATCTTATTGCATGCTCAAAAGGGATATCTGTAAGTCGGAGAATAACTGATCCCCTTGCAACCGGAAGAAACAAAAATCCCAAGCAATATAATCCAATCGTACCAAAGTGAAGTCCCAGAAATTCCAAAATGAGATAACTGAAAAGTTCAAATAAACCAGGACTCAGCCAATGAAACCAATATTCATGTACTGAAGAAAAAAAAAAGTTAAAATGTTGAGTTTCTCATATGCAACATGTTTTATGATGAATTGTAATCTTAAGAAGTGGAATGAAACATAAAGATAAAATAAAGGGTAAATTACACTATCCTTCCATGAGCATAGAATGAAACATAGGATTTGTACTCCTCAAGGCGGTGAGTGTCATCTCATGAAACGTTTTGAGGAGGGATCAGTGTCATTTCATCAAACTTCAAGGTGGTTGCAGTAATTTACCCAAAAATAAATCAGAAGACTGGTTTAAAAGAGTTAAAATGCAGAAATAAAAGCAGAGTCTTAAAATAAAGGCAATAATTGATCATGACAAAACATAAAATATTGTACCTGTTCTGTTTTAAAGTATACTGATACTCAGATGGCTCGCTGAGTATCTGGGTGGTATATGCATACATAGCCCAGATAACATACACAATAAATAGGACAATTCCAATAAGCTCCGTAGCAGAAACAACCCCAAATGGACCATCTACAAGAACAGGGAAAGTCTACAAGCGGAAACTTGGTTTTGTTGAGGCCTTCCTTCTACAAGGAAAAGTTCTAAATTATCTATTTAATTAAAACGCTGAGCTCAACATACTAGTGGAAGCCAAAGATTCAATTTAGCGGTTAGCACTTAGCACCGAAATACATACTCATGGAGCTCCTCTTCCCCAGAGATGATGAGATAAGCTATGGAAAGGAATGCAATAACTAGAACTGGTCCACTGAACACGATGAATCTTTTTCCTGGATTTTTTGAAGAATTAACAGATACAAAATCATGTGGGTAGAGGAAACAAATGGAGAAGAACAAGTTAAAAGTAACCTGTAGTCCCTGAAACAGTTCCACTGTCATCTCGAGACCATTTGTCAAAAAATTGATTGACAAACTGTGTTGGGACGAGGAAAAGAAAAGCAACCCATGCAAGGAAAACCACCCATAATACAAACTTGAGAGTCCACTTGGCCCATGACACGAACAGAGGTGTCTTCGTCTTCTTCACACTATCAGCACCTCTACTCAAAAGAAGATGCTCTTCAGCAGAGTTTTCATCCATGGCGAGAAAATTCTCTCTCTCTTTTCCAATGTTTTCCAGTAACAAACTAAATCTCCCATCTGTAAAAATTTAAATTTATGTAAATAAGAATCTTCAACTATCATGAAAATCACATAATAATCTTTTATGCAGAAATAAGCAAAAAACATGGAATCAGCAAAAAATCTCCTTGAAGAAAGCTTGTAGAAATGTTTCTCTCACTTATTTTCTTTGCTTCACCAGAACATATATCTGATAAAATGAAAAGTGTGGGTAGAGAGAGGACAGTTCGAAAGAGTAGGCAAGAAGACAACTAAATACCTTATCACATTAAGTCCAAATAATATCCATATTGCCCTTTCATGTGGGACATATTTTAACCCTTCCCAAATGGGCAAAAGACATATATATATACCGAAAGAGTAGGCAAGAAGACAACTTTTGTGGACCCCTTTAGAGCATATCAAATGCGAAACAAGTGGAGAATACATAATGGTAACAAACAGGGTAGGCCACTGCTCCAAACCTCACCCTAAACTTAGGCTTCGTCTTAAAAAAATTCAAAGCCTATATAATTTTGAAAGGCCTAAAAAAATAATATAACCTTATACAAAAAAGTGGAGAATACATAACTGTAGCAGTCCAACTAACATTTTTTTTTTTTAATACCAACAATCCATCTAACTTTCTCAATGACTCATTGTTACAACAATATTAATATGATATATGGTCAAATCATTAAATTCACACTCACCAGAAATGTGAAACACAATATCAAATGCAATCCCTACAATGTTGGTCTAATAATAGCTTGACACATCAATTAAAAAATAAAAGACATTTCCAGATCACTTTATAACTACCAGAAATCTTTAAAAATAAATAAATAAATAACTACAAGAACCTAAGACTTTTCTCTCTCTCTCTCTCTGAATTCTTGTTAGCGAAAAAGAACCCTATTCACTCTCATACCCAGATCCTCATTCAAAGCAAAACTAAACCTCCATTCAAATCCATGCTAGCCTGTGGCCACCCTCACCAACCGCACATGGTGGTTAAGTCACTTACTCCCAAATCAAAACCTCGGCCGAGACTAGAGTAGATCGTCACCAGCACATGGAGACTCGTCTCACCGTACATAGCTCCGGCTCGTTCGAATGACTTCGACTCAAGGAGCGCGTAGTCCAAAGCCTTGGTTGGTCCCTCGCCCAAAGCTTGGGCAATTGAGGAGGAGCGGGCCGAAATATCCCAACATTTTTTGCTAAAGAGATTTGAAAGAGAAGAGGGTTAACGAAGTTTTTTGTTACTCCTTAGAAAGAAGATTAGAAAATGCCACTTTACAAGACTCTTCACAACATTTTTCTTATTACAATTGAACTGATGTGATGGATAGAACAATATTTACCACCCCCACCACCACATATAATACTCCATATACCATGCAACACAATGAAATGTTATACACGAACAAAAGGGGAAAAACAAAGTTATATAACACTTACAACCAAGGTTAAAATAGAAAAGAAAATAGACAAATACTACTTTTGATCCTTAAAGTTTGTCCCATTTTCTAATTAAGTCCTCAGAATTTCAAAAGCCACAATCAATTTTTTAAAGTTTGTAAAATGATCCAATATGGTTTGCATGCTAATTTGAACACCAATGTGTGATGTAATTAGATACATTTATAAGTTTAAAAAAATGTTTATGAGACTTAAAAATTACATGCTTGTAGTCCAGCTGGCTCACTTTTATTGCATGCAATTTGTTAAGCAATAGTTATACCACATGTCATTGATAATCCGTAAGCGTTACACTACATGTCGTTTTGCATGTATTATTAATAGATGGTCTAAAACCACAATGCATATTATGAGGAGCTACAATTCGTTCACTTAAGTAGTCGTTGAGGCTGTTGCAGTTTGTTATCGAATTGCTTATACCCGTTAGAAAGCTGTTAGGGTGGTTTCGAGTCTATTGTTCTTTTGTAGTAGTATTTTTTTACGAGTGAGTGAGTACGCATTTATACCCTCCATTTGTAGTAGTTTTTTTTTTTCGTTGTTGTTATTATGTTAGAACATAGAATGATGGCTTTTAGTTTCGATTGGGTTATGTTAAGATTAATTATGATTTTTCTTTGGGAACTTAAATCCTCATGGTTATGCTTAAAAATGGCCTTATATATTATCGGATCTTTAATTTACTTATTAAGTTTTGGTGAATTCCATGCTCTTAATTATTTCGGCTATATACTATCAAGCATTTTACTTTTTTTGGTGAAAATTTCTTTTCTCTTAATTATTTTGAAATTCTGTAATTTTAAAGAGGTTCTCAAAAAAAATTAATACTCTTAACTAGGTTAACTTCAACTGATTGTGTTTTGCACAAATTTCAAATAAAAAAGAATATAGATTATACTATACAAATTAGATTAGCGTGGGTCCATATATTAATAGGCAGACTCCTTCTCTCAAAGGGTATTCTCTTGAATTTTTAGGGTACTCTATATGTTCCTTAAACTAAGTTTACAGAGAGGAGTAACTTGGATATTTATATACACATATATGCATTTTTTATGGACTCTTGTACTCAAATTATATTAATCCTGAAATGGTAGACCGATACTGAAATGCTTCATTTCCCTAATAAAACTGAAACACCCTCCAATATTGACCACAACCCAAATTCAAAAATGCCATTTCTACATTTCTGGTTGTTGACCTCTCTCTCTCTGAATTTTGTTGACCTCACCCCACGTGATTTTCTCTTCCTAAACACCCCCATGTCTTTTTAATGTGTGTTTGACTTTGTTGTCCAAATTTTAATGGGCGGATAAACCAACTCATTCATTTTTATTTTTAATTCATGTTAATTGTGGACCATATAAATTTTAAAATTGTGGACTTAAGTTTATTGGAATAGTCAAATCTTAAATGGGCTAATCTTAAATGGGCTGATTGCATGGGCTTAAAAATGGCCTGGGAATGGGCTAGCACTTTTAAAGAAAGTAAGACTTTAGGGACATGAGCTTTGATTAGATATATTAATTCCTAAATATAAAAATATGTATAAGTTTATAAATATTTATATACACATATATGCATTTTTTATGGACTCTTGTACTCAAATTATATTAATCCTGAAATGGTAGACCGATACTGAAATGCTTCATTTCCCTAATAAAACTGAAACACCCTCCAATATTGACAACTTTGATGGAATCAACACAAAGAAATTAAGAACTAATAAATTATGTAAGTAGTAGCATAATAGTAGGCAGTAGCTAGTGCATTTAATTTGGATTTTCATGAAAAGAAAAATTTGGTTCATACATCTATTCCCACTCAAGTAAAATCCTAGCTTTGTCCTTGGTTGTATGTAAAAATTTCTCGATCTTTTGGAAGCAGTGGATGCTGATGCTGTTGTCAATGGTCGAGCCAAAACTTTAGGAGCCAAAACTTTGTCATAGACTCAGGGGGGCCAAATAAAAATATGAAGAATGAGCAATTTATTTTATATACTATGTTCCTACTATATATAATTTTAGACATGAATGACCAAAATCAAGGCCAAATAAAAATATGAAGAATGAGCAATTTATTTTATATACTATGTTCCTACTATATATAATTTTAGACATGAATGACCAAAATGAAATATCACCAATCATAAAGGGATAAAAGTATAATTCAGTCTAATAGTTATTTACAAGTGCATATACATAAACAGAATTTATACATTAAAACATATACACATACATATATATATATATTCGTCCGTATGTATGTTGTTATGAATATACATTTCAATAGAGCATGTTTTGCTTCTAGGCTGATTGATTACGTTAAGGGGAAGATGATGAAGGTGGTTCTTAGAGATCGAAACTATGGCTGTTGAAATGGAAGATTGGATGATGGCGTTGTCTCCTAATATTCTGTGACCTGATTTCTTTAGCAACACTGGACTGAAGAGTTGGAGGACCGCACACAATGACACCAACATCAACGCTGCCCCATTTCTCAGATATATCCCCAAAAATTTCTGCAGAAAGACAAAAAAAAAAAGGGGGATCAAGGAAGCCTCTAGTGAAGTACAACAGTTTAACTTCGTCATTAAGATGTCTTTTTCATTCTTCTTTTAGTCTATATTTTGAACAGAAATTATGGACACCATACCATCGAACTCTGGTCTTGAACCATAATAAGTACTGGTTGAATTCGCTAGATATTGCTGGCATGAATCCTTGTGTGCTACAGTTTCATTATGCTGAATCTTCTCAACCGTCATCTTATCATCCTCGCATGCCTCCCTTGCTGCAATTCGTCTTTCCCAAAGATGCCATAAACCAATTACAAGACCCCCAAAGATAAAGACACTTGCAAGCATGCAGATTATAAAGAGAAGCCCTTTGTACCACCATGAAGATATGCCAAAAGGGTTTATGTAGAAAATATCCAGTAAATATATTAAGATAACAAAGCCTAGTGTAGATGAGATAACATATAGTCCAGACCATATATTATTTCCTGTACCAACCAAAACAGACATGCTGCATCTATCAGACACAGACACAGGGGAATGAGATGAGTTCATAATAGCCTCGTGAACGTTACCCTCTTCCTGCAGATAATTAACAACCATTAAATGCCATAACATGAACATGATAACCTTCTAAACAAAAGGAAATTACAAGGGTGCAAGAGTATTCATAAATAAACTTACTAGTGGAGGCTGTGATTCACGAGTGACATAAATGCGAATATCAAGATTTAGTTTATCAGAGAAAAAAGGACAGATTGACTCCATATTTATGTCAAAAAGAAGAGGAATCTCATTTGATCTTTTCACAGCCCAAACAATCAATAAGTTTCGAGGTAGACAAGGTTTTCTATCCCTTATACGATGCAGAATGTCACTCAAGATAGCCAGAAATGGTGAAATTCCTATTCCACCTGCTACTAAAATAAGGTTTTCATACCTAGGGAGAAAAAAATGGTGAAGTCAGTTCATAAATAGAAGATAATGAAAATTTAAATTAAGCTGGAAATCTAGTAAATTGTAGTGCAATCAAGTTTCCAGTGCATACATCAAGTGATATGGTAATTCATGCCCGTAAGGCCCCTCAACTGAAGCTGTTATCTTTTTTTGAGGCTGAAGATGTAGTTCAGCTTCAGAACTATTCAAGATATTTCCCCTGAGCTTTTCTGTCCATTCCCCAAGAACCTTTATGAGAATGGATAGATGGTATTTACCATCCAGAGGACTAGATGAAACACTGAAAGGATGCCACTGCAGCCAAGATAATCCCCGAACTTGAAGGAAAACAAAACTGAGGGCATTGTACCGCAGATCTACATTGTCAAGGAGGAAAAGTGTCACATACTATATGGCAACAACAGGTAAACAAGGAAACTATAAATTTGTGGGGAACTAGAATTACTTCTCGGTTTTGAAAGGATCAATTCCACAGTTCCACAAGGAAGGCACTTGGCTGAAATTATATCAACAGTCCTTCGTGATTGGCAGAATCTCAGAAAGCGGTCAAGAATGAAAAGAAATATTCCTCCAGCAGCCATACTGAAAATGAAATCGCCAACATGCAAAGCTAAAAACACAACGAAGATTACAAATAGTTGATGGGTGTAGAAGAACAACTCAAACTTGTGCTTTCTCACTGGATGAAGTGATGTCACCCACATCAATAAACCAGCTAACAAACTAATAACTCCTGCAAGATTGGCAACACCTATATCTTTCCACTCCAATATCTGCATGAAACAATTAAAGATAATAAGTAGTTTCATAATTTACATATGACCCTATTTCTTTCCCTGAAGGCATTCTTAGATACATTATATGAAGGAAGAAAAGGCATATGGTTTAAAACATTGACAAGGTTTACAATGGAGATGGTTTTCTTGTCTTTCTTCTGTAATGCCACTCAATGACTCAACTAGCCTCTCAATTATATTTTCAAAAATGGCTTGAATGGCAAATGGGACCGACTCTATGTGAGGAGCATTAAATTAAAGTGAGACACATATAAACACAGCTGCAATAATGCGATCACGTAATTAACCACACATCTAAAATACATATCAGATTGGCTTCTTCCAAAACCAAGGAGACATTCTGGCTGGCACATGCATATAGAAACAGCTAGCACTACATAAACTAAAAATCTATGACTACAAGCCAAGACCGAAGGGACTGACTTCTATTCTCATGTATTTGCACATAATTTTTCAGGTTACCACGAACTGATTGCCATTATAAATGTTGTCTCATAAATAAGACAACATGGATGGGAGCCAAAGGTCATCAAACAAGTCTGGTCAATGACTCGTTGTACATTAGCACCATGCTTCCCAAGTTTGTGTGTGCTCATTAATTATCAGCTACGACCATATCATCAAATCAAGATGATGATAGATTAAAACAAAAGTAAAAGGAAGATATTTTTAGCACCAATCAAGGAAGAGTACATATAAATCAAAACAAGTTTAGTCTACTATAATTTAACTCCGCAAAGTTCACCAGACAGCCTTAGCATCAGTCTAAGCAAGACTATAATTATGATCTGTCCAAGAATCAAGAATTTTTTAACTTCTTCTACTCAAGTTGTCACATTCTCATTCCATAAACAATTTCAAAGTTCATTTCCATCATAAATTCTATCATTGTTAAGAATTTGTACCAGAACATAAAAGGTTGTTTACAGGTATTTAACCACAATACAATCACAAATCCCATTCTGGGGACAGTTTAGTCCTGTCTTTGTGTCTTTGAACAATCACCTTGTCATCCGTATAAACATGATTAAAGACTGCCACCACATAACCATATTTTGTGTCTTCTTTTAGTTCCCCTCAAAGTCCTTATAAGTCTCCCAGTTGAATAGCTATTTTTCTCCACAAAAACCAAAATTGTACACCATCTTAGACCTCAAGCAGAACTTCTCAAGAATAAATCCATTTTCAAAGTGCAATGCCCACATCAATCCCAGATAGTCTATCTTTCATCAGGCTTATGGTTCATAAATAAAATGTTTTAACCAAAGAATTCTGAATGGAACGGCCAAAAGCAGAAGGCAATGGAATTAAGAATCATTTTCAAAGGGGGTCAAATCAAATTAACAAAAATGATACTTGTTACTGCTGGCTGCTGCACAGCACTTCCCAATTAGTAAGTCCTGAAACTCTTTGCTTTATTAAATAATTTCTCTAGTTTTGTCATTCCTATTTTTCCATTTTCAATTGCTGCTGCCTTTTCTCTTGCATTCTTTTTATGTTATAAGGAATATATGAATATATATATATATGAAAAAGATAAACACATATGTATTAATATGGAAATACACAAGAAAAATAACTACACCATTAGCACTCACTTCTTGTAGGAGGTCACCCTCAATTGTCCATGCAATTATGTAAAATAGTCCATGGAGAGTAAACAGCATCATAGTGAGATGTCCAAGCCATACATGATATCTCGTTGCATGCTCGAAAGGGATATCTATAAGGCGGAGAAGAACTGATCCCCTTGCAACCGGAAGAAACAAAAATGCCAAGCAATATAATCCGATCGAACCAAAGCGAAGTCCCAGAAATTCCAAAATGAGACAACTGAAAATTTCAAATAAACTAGGACTCTCAGCCAATGACACCAATCTTCATGTACTAAAGAAAAAGAACTTGAAATTTTTACTGAGCAAATGCACATCGTGAAGAATTTAAGTTTGTCATATACATGTTTTACGATGAAACCTAACTATTAGTTTAATGAAACAAAAAGAGAAAATAATAGCAGAAGACTAGTTTAATTTAAGAGCTAAAATGCAGAAATAGAAGCAGTCTTAAATGAAGCAATGAAAAATCCTTAAAGTGTCAAAATTCTGCAGAGAGGAAATATCATGGAAGTAAGCAACTAATTTCTGCTCAAACAAATGACACACGAACAGAGCCAACGGAAAAAGAAATAATTGATCATGAGAAAACATAAATATTGTACCTCTTCTGTTTTAAAGTTAACTGGAACTGAGATAGCTCGCTGAGTATTTGGGTGGTGTATGCATACACAGCCCAGATAACATACACAACAAAGAGGACAATCCCAATAAGCTCGGTAGCAGAAACAACCCCAAATGGCCCATCCACAAGAACAGGGAAAGTCCACAACCGGAATCTTGGTTTTGTTGAGGCCTTCCTCCTACAATGAAAAGTTGTAAATTACAAAACATAGCTATCCATTTAATTGAAAGGCTGAGCTCAACATAGAAATGGAGGACAAAGATTCAATTCACTCTCTCCACTTAAAAAAAAAAAAAACATACTCATGGAGCTCCTCTTCCCCAGAGATGATGACATAAGCTATGGAAAGGAATGCAATAACAAGAACTGGGCCACTGAGCACCATGAATATGCTTCCTGCAGTTTTAAGCAACATTGATAAGAATCATGTGGGTGGAGGAATCAAATGGAGAAGAAAAACAAGTTAAAAGTAGAAACCTGTAATCCCAAAAACAGTTCCACTGGTGAGTTGAATCCATTTCTGAAAACCTTGATTGACAAATTGTGCAGGTAAGAGGAAAATAAAAGCAGCCCATGCAATGAAAACCACCCATATTACAAACTTGAGAGCCCTCTTGACCCATGTCACAAAAAGAGGTGTCTTCGTCTTCTTCACACCATCAGCACCCCTTCTACTCAAAAGAAGAGGCCTTTCAACAGAGTTTTCATCCATGGCCACAAAATTCTCTTTTTCTTTTTCTTTTTCTTTTTTTTCTCCCGTCAATCCAAATGGACCAAAGCCACATATATAAAGAAAGAGTAGGAAAGAAGACAACTTTTGTGGAACCCAAGCAGGTCTATTTGAGAAAGGAAATGAGAATCTTGTCAATTGTACTGTGAAACACACTCATCATTCTGAACCACTAAAGTTTTTGTAATCTCATCTGAAACAATTTATTTCCCTCCAACCAAAAATATCAAAGAGGAGAATACATAACGGTGATAACAGACCAATAAAAATTGTCAAGCTAACCTTATTGGTGTTACTCACAAGGAGACAACTTTACAGGTTATAGTTACGGTGATCAAGACAAGGGAAAGAGAGACATTTGGAGTAGTATCTCAATTCTCAGTACCTCCATCATTTACCCTCATTACTACAATTTAACTCATCTCATGGACAAACCAATATTTACCTCTCCCACCACCAAATCAGAACGCAATGAATGAAATTAATATTTAGGAAATTATATCAATAACTTATTATTCATATTAGGTTTTGGGTTTTTAATTTTATCGATTAAAGTCTCAAACTTTTGATCTCTGATATTTATTTCCATTATTTTGTGCAATAATGGAGTAGAGGGAAATAAAAAATTATTGATAAAACTTTGTATTTTTTATTAATACCAAGTATGCATATAAAAGGGCCTAATTCTTTTTTTTTTCTTTTTTTTTTTTTAAAAAAAAAGGTCTAACTCTTGAATGCATAGATGTGTGAATTTAAGTAACCAATTCATACATTCAAGAGTTAAGTTCATTTTGTATGCATATTTCTTGTTATTAAAAAAAAAGGCATGTGTATTTGTGTCTACGCGGTGTGGGGAGTATGGTGGGCTAGATCGTATCCCCAGAGGGGCTTGCCCCTTGTGGGGTTTCTAGTCCTACATCGGATTTGTGTGTGTGTGTGTTGATAAAATTTTGTGTTTCACCTAAGTAATGAGTTTTGATTTTTTGGCAATCACTTTCTCATTCAAACCGAAACTTTTCTTTCTAAATAGAGTTTTCTTTATCTACCCTCTATGTTCAATGATTGCAAAATTGATTTATGAACAACCCTTAGGTTAAATGTGGATTTTAATCAATGATTTCTATCTTTTTACTGACCAGAATAATGAAAATGAATAACGAAGATGAACTGATGCTTCAAATTGAAATGATTTTATAAATTTGAGACTTATAACAAAATTAAAAACCTAATTTGAAACTTGGTATAAGAAAAAAATAATAAAGGCTTTTTTTCTATAATTTTCCCTAAAAAACATTAAGTGGTGCAACATCCACAAAAGCTACACAAGTTGTATCTTGAGAGAGACGGAGAGCTCATTTTTTAAATTTTAAGGGATTAAAATTGTTTGTTTGAAACTTCATGGACTAAACCGCCAACCAAATAAATTTTAGGAAACTACAATTAAAATCTTATTCATTCACTTCTTTTTCACTTAGCTAACAAAAGAAAGAAGCTTCTTAATTAAAAATTAAAAAATAAAACCATACAAAAGCAAGAAGCTTCAATAAAAATGCCTTAATTTTTCAAGTAATGGAATTAATATATGAACAGTTACCAAAAGAAACATAATACAACAAATAAATTGGAAGAACACTCTGGCAAGATATATATATATATTAACAACAAGTGGGGCAGAAAAATTCTAACCCAAGTACTTCCAAAAAGAAAAATCGAGTTGTAAAATAAACCTACGGAGCTTAAAGCATTTAGTAGATGTGGAGACGAAAGCCCATCCATCATCTTTGTCAGGTTAGATATTATTCCTGCGAAAGAAAGAAGCTCCACTCATTTTATGTGTACCTCGCTTGCTCATCCTTGAGCAATAATTTGTTTCAGAATCAGCTTGTACTTGTGGTTGGCTTTAAACATACAAACGATTCTACAGGGATTGCATAATTATAATGTAAAAGCTGCCAAATTGCCAAATGTATCAAGGATGTCTTCGCCTTAGCTCATATGTACAGTTTTTGAATTAAAGTTTAATTTCATTTTTTTTTAAGTAGAAATCAACTTGGATCCCCAACCTATAAATAACTAATAAGTGTAGTGTCTATTAAGTAAGTCATGTAACTAAAAATATATGTAAATAGTTTTAAGAATCATCACATAATGGATAACAATCGTGTTTGTTTGTTCACACAATAATAAATAATATAGTATGTTAGACAATAATAAATAGGTTAAGATATTTTTGTTAGGTTTTTGCGGTTGAAAAGAAGGCAAGCGGTAAGGCAAGAGTCACACATTTCATTAATCCTTAATTAAAGGTATGAATTATTAAGTATGAGAGAGACAGGCATTGAGAATGAAAGTGGTCCAAATGGAGTGATGTTGACAGGAGATCTACCTTAAGTGGGGTTGGAGTATTAGGTGATATTTGAAGAAGCCCAATCATTTTTGGGCCATGGGCTTGAGAAGAGAAGAAAAGTTTATCTGGGCCTGTTTGTCTTATTATATTCTCTATCAAACTTTGTAATTGCAATTGCAAGTGTTGACTTCTCTTATTTGGTGGAGTTATCTATCTTCGTCTTCCTCAAATGGTATGCTACTGTTTTTATTTTCTGTTAGAGTTGTTGTTCTATATTGTTTGTTAAAATATTTGATGATTTGATTAGGCAAGTGATCAAAATGAATTGAAGCTGTATTCAAACTGGAGGAGCAGTTGTTCCTTCCGTGTTCGTATTGCTCTCAACTTGAAAGGTTAATTATTCATTCTTTTTATTTTATTTCTTCTTTCTTTCCCTTTTTACTGATTGAATTTGATAATTAGGGCTGAAATATGAGTACAAAGCAGTTAACGTGGATAAGGGAGAGCAATTCAGCCCCGGTAAAAGAAAAGAGATGAGCTATTTCTATTTCAATTTCAATTTCACAATTACTCTGCTTTCCTTTTTAATTTATTATTTATGTTTTGGTTGCATGTTATGGTAGAGTTTACAAAGCTGAATCCTATTGGTTATGTCCCGGTGCTTGTCCATGGGGACATGGTGCTTGCTGACTCTTTTGCCATCATAATGGTATACTATTATCATTTTCAAGAATAATCGGGTTTTTGAAGAAAAAGATCTTTCCCAGGTCCAAGCTTACGGAGCTGTTTTTTGGGACTCTTTTTGATTGGGCTCGGGTTGGGGGTTTGACATCAGCCATGTCTCTTGCTGATTTTGTTGTTTCTCTGAGCTTTTCTTAGTATTTTTCTTCCTTTTGTATTTTGTGCTCCTCCTAGTGCATACTTTATGCACTTAGAGGTTGTTTTTGTTATTCCTTAATAAAATCCTTGTTATCTATCAAAAAAAACTATTATCATTTTCAATTTCTTTATAAATCATCAAACTTTCCATTTACTTAATCTGTATTTTCAATCACACAGTATTTAGAAGACAAGTATCCTCACCACCATCCATTGTTACCTAAGGATATTCACAAAAAAGCCATCAATTACCAGGTACTATTCTATTCTACTTTATTTAAGAGTCGACTCACCTCCTTCTCCTTGTACTTGTACTTGTATTTCTCATTTCTGGATATATAGGTTGCCAGTATTGTGTCCTCAAGCATACAGCCTTATCAAAATATAACTACACTGGTATATATCCCAATCAGACTCTTGTGCTTATATACCCCTCTTTTCAAATTTTATGTTTTTTTCATTCAATTCTTACAACATATAGCATATCAATTTTCTTTTGCTGCTTTTCCTATTCACAGAAGTCCATTGGGGAAAAACTTGGTCCTGATGCGCAACTTGCTTGGGCTAAACATCATGTTCAAAATGGACTTATAGGTAAGCTTTGACTAAGCTGCACTATACCATGGTTTCTGCTCCTTAATGGCTTTGGGCGTAATTTGATTACTATTTGCATTTGTTTCAGCACTCGAAAGGCTTTTAAAAGACCATGCTGGAAGATTTGCAACTGGAGATGAAATTTTCTTGGTTTGGTTTCCTGCTTCATCTGTGTCTCTGCCTGTAAACTTGTGTATTGTTTATGCTACATTGTGTGCATACATTTTGTATAGTCACGGTTTGGATGTTTCTACCAATGTATTACAGCTATTAAGAATGCTTTTCTTCTTTTTCTCTATTTACATTAAATGTACAAATTGCCTAAACTTAAACACATAATCATGGACCCTAAATCTGTTGAAACTAAATTTAAAATTGGCTACTGCACATAGAAATACTAAAAGAATGTGCATCACTCTGAATTATCAATTTACTACCAAACATATTCCAATATTCCTAGGGTTTCTTTTGCTAACGAAGTCATCAATCATCCTGAAGTTGCTCTATCAGTCTTATACTCTACATGTCTTAGTTGCACATTGCATGGCATGCTAGAATTTCATTTCCTAAAATACTAGAGAACATGAGCTTGAATGGAATTAGTTCATGAATTAAGAGTGTTTCTCAAAATGTAATCTAACACATTCACAATCATTTGCAGGCAGATTTGTTTCTAGCGCCTCAGATTTATATAGCGATTACAATGTTCAATGTTGACATGGTAGTGCTCCTTCTATAAATTAATGTGCCAGTTACATTTGTAACCTTCGATCTGCTTTAACTCCAAATTCTTCTTTGACCTCGGTCATCAAGAGTTTGTGGAATCATAGTAGTTGGAAAAATCTCTGACCTTGTATAGTCTCTTCTACCAGTGTAAATCTTGCTTCTGGTCTGAGAGGCTTCAATTTCTGCATCCACCAGCTAGAATTTTTGCTGTGGATATTTTTGGTTTTATTAGTTATGTATTGCTTGCCCCATTTGTTTCTTCTTCGACGTTGTTTAATAATTATAAGGCTACAAAGCTCTCTCTCTCTCTCTCTCTCACATACACACACAGAGGCAAATGATACCTATATATTCAATAATATTGAAATTTAGTGCTTATTTTAAAGTCCATTTTCGTATCTGTATTTGCTAACAGGTTTCTTATTTTCCAATTATTTATTCCCCTGCAGACTCAATTCCCTATCTTATCCAGGTTGCATGAGGCATACAATGAGATACCGGCTTTCCAAGATGCTATGCCAGAAAAACAGCCAGATACTCCTCTGACAAGTACTAGTTAAACCAATGGGTTGAGGAGGTACTTGGAAACATTGATAAATCAGCAATTATTAGTCATTTCTTATCCATTAGGTGTCTAGCATGTAAGTTATATATATAGTTGGGTTCAAAGTGTTGGATTTTATGACCTCCACATATCCATCAAGCTTGCTAAATATCAAGATAATTGGAAATTAAGTAACTACCTCATCTAAAAAATGGTCAAAATTTTGGTAAATAAACGTTTGATTGTATATTAAATGATATCAGATTAATATGAAATTTAGCATAAGCATATGGAGGATATAATCCAAGTGTATTGCAAAGAGATACACCATTTGTGACCTGAATCACACACACACACACACATATATATATATATATATATCCTAGAACAGAGGGCTAACATATGTTGTTTCAATTGGTCTTTTGCTTAATAACTGCTAGTTATAAAAAATATATATATAAAATCTGAATTTGGTTGAAATTGTCATTCCTGTTATCTGAAACTTTATTTTGTATTAAGATTACGCTTCCAATCTCAAAATTGCAGCCTAAGGTGCCACATGATCAAGCTTTGAGATAGAGCTTTTCAGAGCATATTTGTATAAAGGTGTTGTAATGAAGGTTGTTACGTCATGGAACGTAGTTGAATAATGTCAATAACAGTTGATGGTGAACTGACGCATACAGTTAATGGTTTGTTTATCTGTTTGAAGTCCCTGAAATTCAGTTTGCCTTTTTATCCACTAAAATAAGTTTTGTTTGCCTGCTTTGTTTTCTTTTTTCTTTTTTGATAAGTAAATATTTCATTAATAAAAAAGATAAGTAAATATTTCATTTATAAAAAAAGAGGGCTATGTACACAGGAAGTGTACACAGCAATATACAGAAAATTAATACTCAAAAGAACAAGTGTCAAGCATGTCTGATAATGAATTTGAACAGACTAAATTAGTGCCCTTTAACCAATCATATAATGTCTGCAAGAATGAAAATTTTAGTGCTGGAATCGAAAGCTCCTCCCCAGAAAAAGTTCTATTGTTCTGCTCACACCATAGACACCACAAGAGACAGTGTGGAATGGCCTTCCAAATAGCTTCAGACTCAGAATTTGTCATTACAACATGACAAAGTAATTGCTTATTCCACGCATCGTGCGGGTTTGCGACTAATCATTCCTTAATTAAAGCTATCAAGTAGTATTCGAATGAGAGAGACAGTGAGCATGAAAGTGGTCCAAATTCAGTGATTGATGATGCTACACTCTATCTACATACAAAACCAACAACACTCTATCTACATACGAGCAATCTAAGTGGGCTTGGACTCTTAGGTGTGGCAGGCCTAGCCTGGCTAAGCTGATATTTATTTTTGGGCTATGCCCAAGCTTTGAGATTGAAGCTCTTCCAAGCCCGGCCTGGCTTGACAGATAAGTAACTCTTGTTTTTAATCAAGGACAAAGTTTTTCTACAATCCAGTTTGAAGAAATTCCTCTAAACTAATTCCTCTAAACTGAGTACGTGGCACCATCATTCATCCCTTCCATTGCAAACACATACAAAGACATAAATAAAATGAACATAGTTTACCTCCAACCTGGTTTGGAGTAATTCTTCTTTTAACCCACTACATGTCAATTAAATAGACTGTCATCATGTATTATTTCAAAAATTCACATAACTCATTAAAAATGTCATATGACTAAAAATACATATGGATGATCTATTTAATTGCTACGTAGTGGGTTGAAGGAGGATTCCTCCAAACTGGATTGATGGTAAACTATTTCATTGAAGTTTGGGTCGCACATGCAAGGCACATGCTTGCCAATATATTGGATATTTGTAATATATTCCCTAAACCTTTAAAAGTTTACAATCCACACCTTACTTGGGTAATAATTTTCGATGCCCATCCCATGGTCTAAATTAGTGTAAAAAATAACAATTTAATAGGCAAATATGAGACAATCAATTTAGGAATACCTGGTCAGATCTTTGAGGTTACCATCCACTTATTGGGCAAAGTTGATAAAATGCCAATTAGTTACACAATCAAAGGAAATTCGAGGAAGGATAAAAAAAAATATTCTTAAATCGTATATATTTTTCACTATATTTCTTTCTCAAAGTAAAACAAATATTATAAGACTACTTCATTTAGGTTAGGCTTAGAAGAATTTTTGTTTCCTCGTGTCACCAATGATAATAATTCAAAAGCAAACATTAAATGTTTTAGCTTCTTTTTTTTTTTCACTATATTCCAAATATCTATCAATTAAGGGTAGTTTAGTAGACAAGGAACTCTTAAACAACACACTGTGAGCTTGGAACACTCACAGTCCATCCCAAACACAATTAAATTCTTGAGGCTTCAAATATTACACAATTTTCCCAAAACTAAAACACTCCACCCAACTTACTCCTTCCACTGAACAAGACCCATCAAACAAATTCATACTTGGAATCCACTATGATAAAGTAAAACCTCAAGATATCCATATCTAAATCCAGCTCATTTTCACAATTAATGTTAACTTTGAGATTTCAAGATACCCAAATCAAAATTCACTTTAGAGCTTCCAAAAGCATCAAACAAAAACCAAAAACACCAATACTAAAACTACAAGAAGAAAAAACAAAAACTCTAAAACCCAAGTCATAAATAAGCAGCACAAGATTGAATGCTCAGCATTATAGCTCAAAGAAAAAACATACCCCTAACTGTGATTGAAGCCTTGAAAGTGAAACTTAGTGTGACCTTAAGCTTCACAGAAGTGCAATCCCCCAGCTGAAACCCAGCTCTGTAAAAGCTCCAGTAGCTCCTTCATTCGCATCAACCCAGGAAATAAAAAACAAAAAACAAAGCGTGCGTACTTTGAATAAAATCAAGAATGACAAAAAGTAGTATAGTGAATGGTATGAATCCCCACCCACCCAAAAAAAAGAAAGAAAGATTAAAGCTTTGAGAACCTGTGAGTGAAGCTGATAGTTGCATTAGAGAGAGATTACCAAAATTTCATGAAGAGGAAATGCAGTTGAAGTGTAGAAGAGAGAAAGAGAGAAATGCAGTTGAAGTGTAGAAGAGAGAAAGAAAGAGTAAGGTGATTGATCAAAAACGGTGAGTTTTGTTGTTCTTAAAGTTAAAGTAGAGTGAAACGGTGTGCATTGGAGTGAACCAAAATTAAAGATGATATGGGCCTCGGCTGCTGCGTCAGACTCACAGCCTTGTTTGTCTTATTCTTTAACTCTCTCTCTCTCTATCTCGAGAAGGTATTTAGTACCTCCGCGGTATATGATCCTTTTTCCTCTATCTCTGCAAATTGCAACTTCTCTTTATATTTTGGTCCCATCCAAACCAAATAATCAACCTAAACTCTTCCCAACCACGTCAAATGGTATGCCACTGTTTTTTTATTTTCTGTTAGAGTTGTTGTTCTATATTGTTTGTTAAAATGTTTGATGATTTGATTAGGCAAGTGATCAAAATGAGTTGAAGCTGTATTCATACTGGAGGAGCAGTTGTTCCTTCCGTGTTCGTATTGCTCTCAACTTGAAAGGTTAATTCTTCCTTCTTTTTATTTTATTTCTTCTTTCTTTCCCCTTTTTTACTGATTGAATTTGATAATTAGGGCTGAAATATGAGTACAAAGCAGTTAACTTGGTGAAGGGAGAGCAATTCAGCCCCGGTAAAAGAAAAGAGATGAGCTATTTCTATTTCAATTTCACAATTGCCCTGCTTTACTTTTTAATTTATTATTTATGTTTTGGTTGCATGTTATGGTAGAGTTTACAAAGCTGAATCCTATTGGTTATGTCCCGGTGCTTGTCCATGGGGACATGGTGCTTGCTGACTCTTTTGCCATCATAATGGTATTTGTATATCATTACCAATTTATCAATTTCTTTATAAATCATCAAACTTTCCATTTACTTAATCTGTATTTTCAATCACACAGTATTTAGAAGACAAGTATCCTCACCACCATTCCATTGTTACCTAAGGATATTCACAAAAAAGCCATCAATTACCAGGTACTATTCTATTCTACTTTATTTAAGAATCGACTCACCTCCTTCTCCTTGTACTTGTACTTGTATTTCTCATTTCTGGATATATAGGCTGCCAGTATTGTGTCCTCAAGCATACAGCCTCATCAAAATCTAGCTACACTGGTATATATCCCAATCACACTCTTGTGCTTATATACCCCTCTCTTCAAATTTTATGTTTTTTTTCATTCAATTCTTACAACATATAGCATATCAATTTTCTTTTGCTGCTTTTCCTATTTACAGAAGTCCATTGGGGAAAAACTTGGTCCTGATGCGCAACTTGCTTGGGCTAAACATCATGTTGAAAAGGGATGTATAGGTAAGCTAAAAAAACATAGATTTAAGATTTTAAAGAATAGGTAGATACTGGATCACTTCTTTTTTTGTGCCACTTAATGATTACTATTTGCATTTGTTTCAGCACTCGAAAGTCTTTTAAAAGACCATGCTGGAAGATTTGCAACTGGAGATGAAATTTTCCTGGTTTGGTTTCCTGCTTCATCTCTGTCTCTGCCTGTAAACTTGTGTATAGTATATGCAGAGATTTTGTAGAGTCACGGTTTTGGATGTTTCTACCAATGTATTACAGCTGTTAAGAAT
Source organism: Fagus sylvatica (assembly GCA_907173295.1). Classification (NCBI taxonomy): domain Eukaryota; kingdom Viridiplantae; phylum Streptophyta; class Magnoliopsida; order Fagales; family Fagaceae; genus Fagus; species Fagus sylvatica. Next base: position 3,105,308 of record OU015763.1, on the reverse strand, counting down.
GCTTTGCTTCTTTTTCTATCTACATTGGATGTACAAGGTGCCTAACCTTTAACACATAATCATGCACCCTAAATCTGTTGAAACTAAATTTAAAATTGGCTACTGCACATAGAAAGACTAAAAGTAATGTGCATCACTCTAAATTTTCAATTTACTACAAAAAAATATTCCAATATTCCTAGGGGTTCTTTTGCTAATGAAGTCACCAACCATCCTAATGTTGCTCTATCTTCTACATCCAAACAAAGATTTTCTTTTGTTGGCTTGTAATGTTATTATAACCTCAATATAAACTATCTGAACCCACTCGTCAATCTATAAGACTGCAATCTGAACATGGTTCTTCTCCCAAGCCCAAACCTCGGATTATCAGACACGAAGGCACCAAACTCAACTCTAAGCATATGTTCTTTTCAAAAGTATATGTAATATACATAACTGTGCTGAAGTAAGTCTTATATTCTACATGTCTTTGTTGCACATTGCATGGCATGCTAGAATTTCACTTCCTAAAATAGTTGAGAACATGAGCTTGAATGGAATTAGTTCATGAATTAAGAGTGTTTCTCAAAATGTAATGTAACGCATTCACAATACAGGCAGATTTGTTTCTAGCGCCTCAGATTCATGCAGCGTTTACAAGGTTCAATGTTGACAAGGTAGTGCTCATTCTATAAATTAATGTGCCAGTTACATTTGTAGGCAAATATATCTTCGATCTGCTTTAACTCCAAATTCTTCCTTTGACCTTGGTCATCAAGAGTTTGTGGAATCATAGTAGTTGGAAAGATCTATGACCTTGTATACTCTCTTCTACCAGTGTAAATCTTGCTTCTGGTCTGAGAGGCTTTGATTTCTTGATCCAACAGCAAGAATTTTTGCTGTGGATATTTTTGGTTTAATTAGTTATGTATTGCTTGCCCCATTTGTTGCTTCTTCTACCTTGTTTTATAATTATAAGGCTACAAAGCTGTCTCTCTCTCTCTCTCTCTCTCTCTCACACACACACACAGAGGCAAATGATACCTTTATTCAAAAAAATTGGCTTATTTTAAAGTCCATTCCCATATCTGTATCTGCTGACAGGTTTCTTCTTTTCCAATTATTTATTCCCCTGCAGACTCAATTCCCTATCTTATCCAGGTTGTATGAGACATACGATGAGATACCGGCTTTCCAAGATGCTATGCCAGAAAAGCAGCCAGATGCTCCTCTGACAAGTACTAGTTAAACCAATGGGTTAAGGAGGTACTTGGAAACATTGCATAAATCAGCAATTATTAGTCATTTCTTATCCATTAGGTGTCTAGCATGTAAGTTATATATATAGTTAGGTTCAAGTGTTGGATTTTATGACCTCCACATGTCCATCAAGCTTGCTAAATATCAAGATAATTGGAAATTAAGAACTACCTCATCTAAAAAATGATCAAAATTATGGTAAATAAACGTTTGATTGTATAATAAATGATATCGGATTAATATGAAATTTAGCATAAGCATATGGAGGATATGTAATCCAAGTGTTTCGCAAAGAGATACACCATTTGTGACTTTTATCACACACACACATATATATCCTAGAACAGAGGGCTAACATATTACATATGTTGTTTCAATTGGACTTTTGCTTAATAACTGCTAGTTATAAAAATATATATATATATATATATATATATACATATATCTGAATTTGATTGAAATTTCAATCCTGTTATCTGAAACTTTATTTTGTATTAAGATTACGCTTCCAATCTCAAAATTGCAGCATAAGGTGCCACATCAAGCTTCGAGATAGAGCTTTTCAGAGCATATTTATATAAAGGTGTTGTAATGAAGCTTGTTACGTCATAGAACGTAGTTGAATAATGTCAGTAACAGTTGATGGTGAAGTGATACATACAGTTAATGTTTTGGTTATCTGTTTGAAGTCCCTGAACTTCACTTTGCCTTTGTATCCACTAAAATAAGTTTTGTTTGCCTCCTTTGTTTTCTTCCTATTGTATACCAATAAGATATCATATTTCTAGCAGGAAATGTGTTTGGGCTCCCTTAGAAACTCTTTTACAATTCATTTATTTACCCAAATAAAAATCTTATGTTTAGTTATTCGTTTAGGTTGTTCTTTTCCTCCATGAGGCAATTGCGAACAACCTGAGCCTTTTGAACAACAAAAAGCAGATATGAATTTAGTCTCAGATAGCACCATTCTTCTTTTTCTTTTTGTTTCCTCTCTAGATATTAACTTCACCCTTAGGTGAAGCCTAATTATCATCATCGGTGACCTTACCATTCCTTTGGTCAAGAAGTAGTACAAGAATTTCACAGGCCAACCATTAACTCTGTGCTAGTGGCATTTAATTACTCCGCTGCCATATTGCAAATTTAATTGATATCTCCTGAGATAGTATATTTGTTATGTTATATGAGACGTACTAGTTGGCTAGAACGACCGGTAAATTAAGAAGGATTGAGGGGCTTATTTTACTGTACGTCTGTACACAATTGTTGAGGAATCTATTAGCTTACATTTGAGAAATGATGTTTCCGAGAGTAGTGAGTCGAAATGCCTTATTCATTGTATGATTCATTCTGGGCTTTCCATCTAGGAGACGGTTTAGAACTCAAAGCTTGCATAAACTTGAGCTCACAGATGACCGGATACAACCTTAAGAAGTGAGGTAAAACCCATGGTAAGTACAAAGTCATGTACAAGCAATGTGCATGACCAAGGGCATGGCTTTCTGATGCCATACAAGTGTCTACACATGGCAAGCTGGTTGTCTCACTTAGGCATGGCATGGCTGTCACTCCAATGTTGACAACTTAGCCAAGGCCTTCGGGCTTGAGCTTCATGCTTGACATTATCAGGACATTGAGCTTTCTTTTTTCCCTCTTCCTGGTTGTTGGAAAGGATTTGAAAAGGAGCAGAGGGGAAGATGAGGCCTATAAACATTGTCTTAAACCCAGCCACCCAAAAATAGTGAGGTAGTGAAGACTCACACTTTTGGAGTGGACTTGGGACTTATGTTTATGGGTCTCATTCTCCCCTCCTCTCTCTCTCTCTCTCTCTCAAAGTATACTTTTGAGAACATTGCTTGTTCATGGTTACGTTGTTCTCTTGTTTGGTGGATCTGTACTTGTGAGATAAGCCTATCACCAGCTATTTTCTCTTGTTTGGTGGATCTGTACTCGTGAGATAAGCCTATCACCAGCTATTTGGGCACATCGAATTTCAGTCGAGTTTGTGTAGTTACAATAGGGCCTACTCGTGTGGTATGATCTCCAAAATTATGTTCCAATGGCAAAACATGCATCACAAATTGTTGAAACAGTTCAAAAAAATTCAGATTGCCTGAAAACACTGATAATAATAAGGGAATCACAGAACATAGTAGGTAAGTTAGTTGTTTGCTTATTTTTTTTCATCCAAGCAAATGCTAGGCTTTTCTCTACTCGCTCTTTTTCTTCCTCTTTTTTGTACAACTTTTGCTTCTCATATTACTGGCAGTGATTAGTTTATAATCAGAGCACGGCATTTCACTTAGCTTCCCAAAACTCTTTTCGTAGAAGTGCCAGAGTTCTGACCTAATCAAATGAGATATTAAGCAGCAAAATTAATGAAGTAGAATTACAAAAGCATTATAGCAAACTATGAAGAAGATAGTATTCAGTACAAAATTAAACTTTCTTGTATGATATACATACCAGTATGCCAAGAACTGAAACGGTGCATACTTCCCATATATATGTTCAACATCTCTCTCTACTGTTTGAACGGGTGGAATTTCTCGCATGTTCCTGCATTAAGATTAAGAAAACTTGGATCATATGAAGCATGTTTTTCGAACAGTAGTTATGAGAAATCATGATGAAAAACCAAAAATGTAGCTACCTGTCTTAGATGCCTAATAGTTTCAGAATCTGTTGGAATGACGTGGTAAACTCCCATACACATAAGCACATTGGCACATGTAAAAGGACCAAATCCATAAATTGCCTTCAACTGGTCAGCCAACTTATTGTAGCTGGATTGGGATAAGCTTGCTCCTTTACTCTCTTCTTCAAGTTGTGTTAGTTGAATCTGGCCTTCAACAATAGCCCGAGCAAGTTTCAATATGCGAATTGCTCTATACCCTAGATTGCAGCGTGTTGCCAGAAAACTTTCATCAAGCTTTGCTAGTTCTGTTGGGCTAGGAAAATTTCCAATGTTGTATAGTTCCTCCGCAGCCTGCAGACAAGTTTTGCAGTTTTGAAATGAATCATCTTCTCCAATATTATCAGCCAGAATATGGGACTCTTTAAGCTTTGTTTTTGTGTCTTTTAGTAGGGGAGTGTTGGGAATGAAGTTGTGGTTGCCGGATATTGGGGTCTTAGACTCTGTACTTCCAGCTTCACTCAGTAACACATGGGATGATTGAGTGTGCAGTTCCAAGTGAAGCTCACAAAGTGCTCTAGCCATGCTTAGAGTCCTTGGCCACCTATTAAAGAAAAAGACCGAGTTTGACAAAACAGTTGCATAACAATTTTTCTAAAGAATTGGTAAGTTACATGGATGAATACAATTAATTGGGTAGGCCAGAATGAGAATGAATACAATTAGAAATTAGAAATTAGAAATTGAAGGCTTGTAGTTGTTATAGTAATAATAGAAATGAAAAAAGAAACTTACTGGCAATTGCAGAGTAGAATGCACTTGACCATGTCCTCAAACAAAGTAGGAGACCTAAACACCCTGCCGTCAAAACTCCTATCTTCATCCACCTTGCACATGTTCCGGTACTCCCTCACAGCCCTGTCCTCGGTTTCAGACAAACGCAGCATTCGTGACACCTGAGTCAGCAGTGAGTGTCGATGTTGTGGAGTGAGCGCGTAAGGGTAGTGGACGCTGACATGGAGAGATTGAGGGGCCCAGGAATGTTGGGAAATACGGACGAGGACTGAATCTGAATCTGAATCTGTGGTGTCAAGACGGAGTGGACGAAGAAGAGACTTGGAGAGAGGGTCCCACTGATTAGGTGGCATCATGAAGAAGCCATGGCTACACACAGCTTTCTCTAGCTGGAAACTCTTCGCCGCTTCCCCCAATCCCAACTCTAACACCACCACACTCATCTCACTTTTACCACTCAAGACAAGAAAGAATATGACTATTTTGGGTGGGGAGTGGGTGAAGGCTTTTGGATTTAATATAAAACACAAACGGGTGGGCCTTTGGGTTTGAATAATATTCGTTGACATAACACTCAAAGTGATGTAACTGGTTTCTTGAAACTTGAAGCCACGTTCCTTCCTCCGTCAACCATTCCAACTGTTGACAAGTTGGAAGTGTCATTGTCCACTTGTGAACTAGTCTAACATACACACACACAAAATAAATAAATAAATAAGAGTTGCAGGCCGGCCATTTTTTGTTGCACACATAAAAAAAAAAAAATAATATGCCGGCGCTTAATCATTCAAACCAAGCCTTAACCACTTATCTTTTATACCAATAAACTTCTACTGTGACACAACTTGCCATTATTGTATTGTTATTATCATTACCAATCCTCATTGTTACCTTAGCCAATATGACAAAACCATACTACTTGCCTTGTTTGAATATTTCTGTGAAAATGACATTTTCTGCTTCTTTAAATCCTATTCCTCAAAACCATAATAATATCTTATCTTATTACTATATACTTCCTCTGTCTCGGAGGTGTTCAAACAATGACAGCCCATAGCCCATAGCCATAGCCATACCCAAAGGGGTCAATTCAATAAAGTATACACTTTCACACTTTCACACTTTGTGAAATATTCAATCTTTCTTTAAATCAACCTGCATTAAAAAGTTTGACTATTGAGCTTCTGGCTTTGTATGGTTTGCCTTGCCTCTAGTCGATGTTATGAGATGGGTTCCATTTGAAGCAATTGCAAAAAAAAACCTATCTTCCAACAATTCTGTGGTTTTGAAGCCTAATGGGTCCAAGCACTAGGCTGTTTCTCCTGCTGCTGCTGTTTTTCATCCAATATTTGGTTATAGCACAGACGGCCAACGATGCTACAACGGATTGTAAGTTCAGTTAAATTGCCATATATTTCCTTTTTCTTGGTTTGTTAATCAAGTTTTCATTAGCTTTCTTGCTTTAGTACCTCATGCTTCTCCTTAGCACAAACAAGTGAACAAGAATACATTTTGCAAGTTATTTGCCCATTCATAAATCAATATTTTTGGTTTCTTTTTCTTCCTCTTTTGCTTTTTTCTTTTTTCCCCTCTCTTTAGCATTAATAATGACCTTAATATATTTGATTGTTGAGGGAACATGGAAAGACAAAAAATTGGAATTTTGAAGCTCAAAATTTCTACAACTTAATAATTTGAGCAGACAGAAGAGCTCAAAATTTCTACAACTTAATATTGTGTATGGATACCTCTTCTACAAGACTACAAGGCACAATTTTTTGGTAGCATTCAGAAGTTAGAATGACATTATAGTTGTCAAGTTTGATTTAAGTTACTTAGCCCATTTTATTATTATTTTTTTGTTAATGATGATATAATGGTTGTATTTAATGGGTTCTTTAAGGTTACTTCTCAGAACTTGGAACTAGGAAATGCTTTCTTTTTGTTATTTGGGTTGCTGAAATTACAGTAGAATTATACATTATACCCTGCTTTCCCTCAAATGAGATAAAACCAGTCATAATATTTCGTTTGGTTTATTTATATATTCAATATAATACTTACAAACGTGATTTAGCTCAAATGAAAAATGCTCCTCCTATTAGAATGAGATTATAGGTTCAAGACCTATTGTGTTTGTAAATTTATCAATTAATAATATTACTTGATACTTGTATAGATTTGTTTGAAAATTCAAATTACATTTCTTTTCCTTCATGGTGATTCAATCACTAAAACTATCTTATATTTTTGGTGCAGATAATGGTCTACAGTCTCTCAAGGATGAGTTGAAGAACACACCACCAAATTGGGTGGGTGCTGATCCTTGTGGTGGCAATTGGGTTGGGATTAACTGCAACAATTCACGTGTGACCTCCATGTAAATTTCACCTTTAATTGCTTTTTAAAGGTTTTTAATTTTGTCCAGATTTTCATATTAATGTGACTGTTCTTTATTTCAGAATATTACCAAGCATGGGTTTGACAGGAAAGCTATCCAGTGAAATCCTGAAGTTGTCAGAGTTACAGATTTTGTAGGTCTTCTATTTGCACTTAGCCACTTCATGTTTTCATGGAAATCCATTTAACTTATGTTTTCATGGCTACCATATTTTTATATGTCTTAAGATTCAGTGTTCAACATCTGAAGCAGCACATTCCTCATGCCTGGGGCCCTCTTTATCTTTGAGACATGCATCCCAGAAAGCAACCATTTTAGGGGATTATCATCATAAAAATAGTGACTCAGAAATTTTATTTTGTTTTAATTCACAATAGAAGAAATCAATTACTCCATTATTTGATGCAGTATTCACTAGTCACTTCTTCAGTTTGGTCTTCTGTGTGTTCATTCCTGATTATCAGCCTTTTCATTTAGGGATCTATCTTACAACAGGGCATAACAGGACAACTTAAGCAGTTCAACAGGACAACTTGGGAATCGAGTTCAATTGGGAATCTAACGAACCTAACAATCCTGTAAGGAATTATCAATTTCTGTCAGAGGATTAGCTCATACTCAACTTGTGTTTAAGATCCCTGTAATTAACCTGTTGCTTTTTGCGCACTAGAATCCTGATTGGTTGCAGTTTCTCTGGCCCTATTCCAGACACAATAGGAAATCTACAGCAGCTAACCTTTCTGTAAGGCTTCTGACATGATCTTCTTATCATTTTTATAGAATGTCAAATGCAATGAAATTACATATGGCTCTTAAGTTATCCTCCATTTAGTAAGCAGTGATGTTCTAGGTGAAGGGTCTATTTTTTCATCCTGTAAATCTCGATTTGAGGCTATATCTATTTCAGTTTCACTTTTTGCACAATATAAACTGAATTCTGGAACTTTTCATTGGCTATCAATTGCAGATCTTTGACTAATAATAGCTTCAGTGGACAAATTCCAGCTTCTATTGGATCTCTTTCCAATCTTTATTGGCTTGACCTTGCTGATAATCAGCTTGAAGGATCCATACCAGTCTCTAATGGGACTACACCTGGTCTTGATATGCTATTTAAAAGCAAAGCACTTGTATGTCAATTCTCTATAATTCCAAGCCAATTAGTTTGTTTTCTCCAATCAAGGATGAGCTAAGATTCTTCATCATCTACAGTCATCTGGAAATGAACAAGCTATCAGGAAACATTCCACCTCGACTTTTCAACTCAAAAATGATTCTAATACATTTGTAAGTTTCGTGAAACTTTCTGACGTCTAGAATTTGTAACACTATCAATCTAGTCATTACTTTCCTGCTGCTAATATATTTTTCTTGCAGGCTTCTTTACAACAATAATCTCAGTGGCAACATTCCTGATACCCTTGGACAATAATCTCAGTGGCAACATTCCTGATACCCTTCGACAGGTGCAGACTTTGGAAGTGATGTGAGTATCTAGCTCACATGCTCAAGTGAATTCTGCCCAAGATTGTTTCTGTCTGTGAGCTTCTTTCAAGTTATTGTACTGAATATCTTGTTTTCGCTACAGACGCATTGATAGGAATTTATTGAGTGGACCTGTGCCTTCGAACCTCAGCAATCTTTCAAGTGTTGGCGAGCTGTAAGCAAAAAATACCAACACACTAAATATGCAGCATTTATACTTGTTTGATGAAATTCATTTTATCATCTTATGTGGGAATATTCGCTTTACAAAGAGAGATTTTGGTGCTCTGTTTTCAGGTACTTGTCCAACAATAACCTGAATGGTTCTATTCCCGACCTTACTGGCATGAACAGCCTCAACTATGTGTAAGTTGCAATAATATTACTGAGACTATGAATTTCATTTGTGGCGCAGGGGTAAGTGAGTCAAATTTTTATAATTGATGATCAGTTAATCATCCTTTCTTTTATAACCTCCAGTGTGGATACTGTTTTGCCACTGTCCTATATCTATGGTAGCTATAGTTAATATTATTGCTATCAATAATTTTTATGTGTAATCTGCAGGGATATGAGCAACAATACTTTCAATGGGTCCGAAATTCCTTCATGGGCTTCAACCTTAGAGTCCTTGACGACATTGTAAGTTTCACCCCTTCCTACTCCATATCCCTGCTCCCTATTTCTCTCTCATCAACACATACATACTACCTAGGGGTGGACAAAGATAATACAAATATTTAAAAAAAAGAAAAACGCATGTTTGAAATGTTTAAGGTTGCGCATTCAGCTTTATCTAAGATATCATTGCTTATATTATAGCTGATCAAGTCTTCTCTTACAATTCTATATTGTAGCTTCCCTCCTTGTTTAAAGTGTAAATTGTGATGTGTGTCCTTGCCAGTGCAGTCACTAGTCCTTGCTGCATGTATGAATAAACTCAAGACAACTTGGCCTACTTTGTCCTCATGTGAGGAGGCTGGCTTATAGGGGCGATGAACAAGGGCAGAGTAGTTTGGCAGATTACTATACTTTGATTATATAGTATCTCATCTGCTACCCATAAAAATGTGACTTGTGTTTAGGAAACAAAAAGAAGAATAAAACAAAATAGATAGGACCTAGAAATCAGCACCAAGTGATGAAAGCAGAAAAATTGAACCTAGGAATCACCACCTAGAGTTACTTGGAGTTAGCACCAAGAATGAGAGAATGATATGAACCAGGAATAAGCATATGGGTCATAATATAACATATAGGATCAGTGAGGTCCTACAAAACCAATAAACATTAATAGGTCCAATTTGGTGTCCGCATGTCATACGAACACATAATATTCTCATCCTCTCCTTTCTCCCCAATTGAGGCCATAATTTAACATATAGCGATACCACTTAACCCAAAGGCTTAAGCCTATGGGTTTGAGCCCAATTATGATATATTACTTCCTATCTTTTTTACATTTTCGCTATGTGGGACTTCTACTCACATGTGTATACCCAACTGTTTACATTGTCATGTTGCATCTCTCTGTAATTTTGACTAAGTGGGTCCCTTATCTGGTCTTGCCTATTAAGTTAATGTTGTTAGCAAGACAGACCATGGTACTTCTGTGCAAGCATTTGTGTTTGTTAAGGTATATTTAAGATTTTTCATTGTCAACCTTAAGCATCCTTCTTCTGGCTTGGGAATGGCCATATAGAAGGTATGGTCCTGCATGTGAAACCGGTGGCTCTCTTCTCTCTCTGTCTCTCGGGTTTGCATGTGTGTGTGTGAATGTATACAGGAAATTTTCTAGCAGGGAAAAAGGTTTAGAGTCTTCAGCATCAATACTCAACCTTTACATCTTTTATTGGCAGAATGATGGAAAACACGCAGCTTGAAGGACAAGTTCCTGTTTCCTTATTCAGCCTTCCCAATTTACAGACTGTGTGAGTATCAGCTTGATCTCAAGTAGCTTCAATTTCAATGCGATTGATGTTGAAAAAATCCAAATGAAACAAACATATAATTTCCATAGGCTCAAACACAATGAAATTTAGCTATACATACACATACAACCATACAATGAAGTGACTGTTCTGACATGTGGGGACAGGGTATTAAGGAACAACAAGCTCAATGGCGAAACTAGATATTGGCACCAACTATAGCAACGATTTGCAACTCGTTGATCTACTGAACAATTCGATTGAGGGCTACGTAGATAACACCAGGAGTATACAACAAGACTTTGATGTAAGCCATATTCAGTTATTTTGGTTGTTTCTTTTTAATTGCAGTGTTGAAGAAATAACCATTTCATTTCTTGTTGGAAGTCAGATATCATGATATGTACACTTTCTATAAGCTCTTTTTAACTGTCATTAACGACTTCTCACATCACTTGGGCTTAATTGTCCTCGAATCTTTTGCAGACTTATGGATAACCCAATTTGTGGTAATAACGACAAGACTTACTGCATGGTTTCCCAATCAAATAATGGCCAATCCTACTCGACTCCATCAAATAACTGTCAGCCTATTTCCTGCAGTTTGGCTTCAGGTTTCCAGCCCCAACTGTATATGTGCATATCCATACAGCGGAACTCTAGTTTTCAGAGCACCTTCCTTCTCAGACTTGGGAAATCTCAAGTTACTACATAGATCTTCGGGCGAATCTAATGAATACTTTTCAGTCCCAAAAACTGCCTGTGGATTCAGTTTCTCTTAGTAACCCATATAAAGACTCATCTGAGCAACTTGAAATAAGCTTACAAGTCTTCCCATCTGGCCAAGATCGTTTCAACGAAACAGGAATTTCTTTGATTGCGTTTGTGCTTAGCAATCAAATTTTTAAGCCTCCAGATTTTTTTGGACCATTCTATTTTAGGGCTAATGCTCCTTATGAGTTCTATACAGGTAACTTCGAGTTCACATTTTAAATAAAATGTAGTACTTGCAGTATTTTCTTTGTCTTATTGAGATGCATCTCTTAAAAAACAAAATTGTCACAATGTTAGCTTGATCCTATTATGACCTATCTCTCTCTCTCCTCTTTTGCGTCATTTTGAGGTATCAACAGAATCAAAAAAGTCTATGGGCATAGGCATTATAATTGGAGCAGCAGCTGGTGGCACTGTCCTGCTGCTATTATTACTCCTTGCTGGGGTTTATGCTTTCCGCCAAAAGAGACGAGCAGAAAGAGCTTCTGATCAATTAAATCCTTTTGGTAAGATAACTATGATGTAAACTTGGCACTTCAGAGATAATAATATTAAATTGTAAGGGTATCATATCGCTTTCATGCCATATAAATGCAGCAAACTGGGATCTAAATAGCGGCAGTGGTGGCATTCCTCAATTAAAGGGAGCAAGATGCTTCTCTTTTGAAGAGCTTAAGAAGTACACCAACAAGTTTTCTGAAGCAAATTCTATTGGATCTGGTGGTTATGGAAAGGTATAATTATGGCTACTCTTGATTGTAAATTGATTGTTCACTTAATTTGTGAGAATATACCAGAAGTTTCTTCAAATTCTATAACAAGAATTATTTTTCATTTATGCAATTTGGTTTGTTTTTCTGGCGCTTCATTTCCTTTCCAAAAATTTTCCCTGTTTTCCCATAATTTTCTTGTTAATAAAAGCTTCTTAAGCTTCTTACAATAGTTCTGAAATATGTCCGTCACCAAATAAAAACCAATTGTCTAATCTGTCAATATTTTCAGGTTTATCTGGGGACTCTTCCCATTGGTCAACCGATTGCCATAAAACGAGCTCAGAAAGAATCTATGCAGGGTGGGCATGAGTTCAAAACAGAGATCGAACTTCTATCAAGGGTTCATCATAAGAATCTCGTCAGCCTTGTTGGTTTTTGTTTTGATCAAGGTGAACAAATGCTTGTATATGAATTTGTTCCAAATGGTACTTTGAAGGATAGCCTCTCAGGTATTCCAACCTTTCTTCACCTCCTTTACTCTATATTATCAAAAAAGAAAAGAAAAAAAAAAAATGAATTCTGGTACTGGTTGACACTTCAGGTGCATTACTTTATTAATTAATAATATCATGGAACTCTTCAGTTTATTAGCATTTATATTGTTCACCATTAAGTCACTAATTAGGAGACCATATATCTTGTATCTACTTGCAAAAGAAATAAAGAAAATGACACAATAAGATGCACTTAATAAATTTTTTATATTTCAGCAGTGTTCATCCAGAAACAACATGAGAGGAATTCACCATTGTTGTGCTATAATGCATCCCACATCTCACCCCCATGAGAACATATATCACATAATTCTGATTGGTTCTTTCCAGGCAATGTAAATTAGTCCGTAAAGCATGCTAATATAATTCTTCATAAAGATTTAATGAGATATCTGTTGTTTATGCAGGGAAGTCAGGAATCAGATTGGATTGGATGAGGAGACTAAAAGTAGCCCTTGGTGCAGCCAGAGGCCTGGCCTATCTTCATGAACTTGCCAACCCTCCTATTATACACAGGGACATTAAATCAACCAACATTCTGCTGGATGAGCGCTTAGTAGCAAAAGTTGCTGATTTTGGCCTCTCGAAGCCTATGAGTGATGATGAAAAGGATCATGTCACCACTCAAGTTAAAGGCACAATGGTCAGTGCAAAATCCTTTAACCTCTACACTAATGCATTTCCGTAAAATGAAGGGGAAAACAAGAAATGATAGAGGACAACAGTGGTTCATAATAAACTGTGTCAAAAAAAAGTTTATTTGTGTTCTCTACCATGTGATTTTTAATGAAATAAAATATGCAGTAGGAGATTATGAATAATCCAACTACAATTAGTAATGGAAGAACCGGATCAAGATTTTCACAGAAAATTGTCCCATCGTCGAGTCTTTCTTCTTGGGTAGTTTCTTACCATGTCTTGTTGGACCATATGGTCACATGTATCAGTGTGTAGAATGTAAATTTTCTTAACAAACAATACACATGATTTCCTATAACTAAGGGAATCTATAGTTCAACTAATTTCCTAAAGCCATGTGCATTTAAGTCTTGAGTTCATTTTGAATTACATGGCATTGCATCAAAATCTAGCACTGTAAATTGATTTTTTTATTATGGTGTAGGGCTACTTGGATCCTGAATATTACATGACCCAACAATTGACTGAAAAAAGTGATGTATATAGCTTTGGAGTGGTTATGTTGGAGCTGATAACTGCAAGAATGCCAATTGAACGGGGGAAATATATTGTCAAAGTGGTCCAAACGGCAATGGATAAAACGAAAGTATTATTCAACCTGCATGAAGTTCTGGACCCAGCCATTGGTTTGCAAACATCGTTGAAAGGTTTAGAGAAGTTTGTGGACCTGGCAATGAGTTGTGTTGAAGAAGCAGGAGCTAACAGGCCTGCAATGGGTGATGTGGTGAAAGAGATTGAGAACATAATGCAGCTAGCTGGGTTGAACCCGAATGCTGAATCTTCAACCACTTCAGCGAAGTTATGAGGAGGTAAGTAAAGGGAATTCTGGCCATCCTTACAGCAAAGAGGCCTTTGATTACAGTGGGGCTTTTCCAACTTCAAAGATTGAGGCTCAATGAGTATGCTTTTACATTTTGAACATTGAGCTTCATGCCAATTGGCTGCTTTATATTGGATAGAAGATGTTGTGATGCTTGTTTCAAAGGGCAAAGAACCAGAATTTGTAATTGAAATGCATGATATTATTTATTTATTTATTTTTTTTATACTGTGGGGGAAATTCCTAGCTTGTTAATATATAGCGGAATGATATTGTTTTTGATTTGTTAGATTGTGGAGATAATCTTGTGAAAAGTTAAAGAAATTGAATCATTATTAGAAGGCTAATACTTATGTGCCAATTTTAATATTTTTTATACTGTGATACATTGCTTTAAAAAACTAGATTTAACTTTGACTTTTTCTACCAAAAGATGAACAAGTCAGAATTCTATCATGTGACTTTTTTGTTCATTATAAGCCTTTACTCACCACCACCAACTTTGACTCTTTCAAATAAAGAAATTTTGATTTTGCTTGGGAATCCTGTGGTTGAACTCCTCGTCGCCACATGAGCTTGCCCATGAAGGCAGCCAAGACCTTTATATTTTTAATCTCTATCAGAGAGTCTTTTGTCCCAATCTTTCAATTGCCAGATTTTAAGAAATTCATGGATTTCAACCTCATCGGAGATTGCTTTTTTGTTCTTCTTCTTCTTCTTCTTCTATATATTTATTTTATTTTTAACAACAATGAAAAATAAATTAATTAAGGAGTTGACGTGGAATTCAGTTTTATGAAGTAGCTGACATGTTACCATCCATGTAAGCTCACACATCAGTTTGTAGAGATTTTGTAGTAAAAATTGTAGTGACTCTAGCATTACTCAAACTATTATCAATACCAAATCTAAAAGTAGTAAATATAAAAGCAAGACACAAAATTTGGCAATAAAGTAGCAGAAAACCAAATAATAAGTTTATTTAGGAAAAAACCATTCATAAAAAATTCACTATAGAAAAACAATTACCACAGTTTATTTACAAAACCTTAATTTGTATAACTAAACTCTCTATTGTAAGGTCTACAAACCTATTGCTTGCCTTCCTACTGTAGTAGCCCCAAAATCTATAGAATCTCCATAAACGAATTTCCCCCACAAACTCCTCGTCTGAATGAACTAACTGAGGTATAGGCGAGGTCTTAGTTTGATTTAAAGATTCACTCGAGCGAGATTATCTTTCGCTTGATCCATTTTCGATCAAGCGGAAAACTACTGTCAGCACTTCTTCAAGGTAGTTTTTACCGGACTATAAATGAAATACATCAAAACCTTAAAATTTCATTACAACCACAGTAAAAAATGGGCCAACATTAATATCCTGACACCTTTTCCTTGTTTTATTTTGTTGGGAAACTATATAAAGGTCTAGAGTTTGAGAATAAATTCAATAAGCATGTCGTGTAAAATCCCATATTTACACCCTCTAATAAGGAGATGCCACATCAGAGTATTACAAATGAAAGCATAACTCATATCACACCCGATCAAAATCATAAATTATATTCAACAAAGCAATATTAAGAATAAAATAAAAACTGTCAGTGATGCTCCCCCAGGTTTTTTTTCTTTCTCTCTCTCTTGTCAGCCAACCACCATGACTTCTCATTTGCTGCAAATCCCTTTCTCTCTTTGGTCATGGGGGTTTTAGGTGGGCAAAAGCCATTCGGTCAAAGTTTTTGAAGTATAATGTTGAAATAAAAAATTATGGTAAAGGAATTGACGACTCCGGCGGCTCCTCTGCTCCGGCGTGGTGGTCTAGGCGTAGACCTGAACCCATAAAGATCTAATCTGGCTCCACCCCGGCAATAACACCAATAAATCTCACTTCTTCTACAATTCCTCTCCCTATTTCTCTTTTGTTTGTACATTAAAAGAATGAAAACTGAAACATGACATAAAACATTGAAAAATCAAATCTTGGCTTTTTGGAGCCTTGAAGTGGAGCATGAAGACTCTTGTTGTGGGTCTGGTGGTTTAGCTCATTTAGGTAGCTTTGGGTCTGATTTTAATGGGTTCTTTTTGGAGTGGGTTCTTGAAATTTGATGGGGATAGTGATGGTTTTTTTTTTTTTTGGATTTTGGCAAGAGGATCATGATGGGTTCAGATCTGGGCCAAGACCACCATGCCCAAGGGTGCTCCGGCGCTTTTTCCAGAAACCGGCGTGTTGGAGGAGGAGTCTCTGTTGCTGACTTTGCAAATCGCGCCGTTCCGGTTTAAGCAATTTACAACATTTTTCTTTTTATTTTCTATTAATATTTGGAGTGTTTTGGAAGTGTTGTGATCATGTGTGTTACATCCTATTGTTTTGTTTGAGAAACTCTGATGTGGCATCTCCTTATTGGAGGGTGTAAATATAGGGTTTTACACACCATCCTTATTAAATTTATTCTCCTAGAGTTTATATCATATTTCATATTAAAACTTTACTGTTTGAATCTAGCACACCCTCTCTGGCATTTTCCTGGGAAATTTTTCTTGGATATATAATTTCATTAATTTGTACAAGATGCTTTTTACAAGGAAAGTTATTTAAAAAATAATACACCATTAATTGTTGGGTATAATGTATAAAATAATATATTTTGTTATTTTGTAAACAAGATTATCAAACCAAATATAAATCAGTTTAATATATAAAAAAAATAAGCGCATCTATTATTATATCTATTAAAGGCTAAGCTGAGAGAATGTTTTTAGCCTCTTCCAAACATCGCCATGTCATAATCCCTACACCCACGTACGTCCATGTCATCCTTCCCTATTTTTGCTTTCTCTCATACTTACGTCTCATATTAATTTCCATCCTCTCTCTCACACGTATGTTTTATAGACTCTCTATCTCCACCAGTTGTTTCATACTTCCTTTGCCTCCTCATCTGCTTCTCCCCCTCTTCCACTTGACTGCTCATCTCCCTCTTACAGGTTTTTTTTTTGCCTTTTCCCCTCCTTATTAAAGCTGGGCTTACTGAAACGGCTGCTCATATTCTATCCGTTTCACTTCCTTATCTTTTTGCCCTTTCATTGGTTCAGATAGAAATTCTTTTATATAGATCAGCACTCACTCTCCTGAGTTGATTGTGGGAACCCAAGGTGACTTATTTTTCATATACTCCTCCTATTTATTTATTTATTTTTTACACTGTCAAATTGTTCGAATCTAGGCATCATAATAAATTTATTGGTTTGGTTATGGTCGCACGCTATGTGTTTGGTGTAATTCCATTGAGATATGTGTTGTGGTGAATCTCAATATGCATCTAATATACAATGTGCTCTTTTTTGCTTTTTGTCTTTGATCTAAAGTTAAATATGATCAATATTAATCTTCCTCCCTGTTTTTATTTTTTATTTATTTATTTATTTAAATATTGTCACATTGTTTGAATCAATGCAATTGAGCAATTGTGTACAGAATTGTGTTGATTGTTACAACATCTGTACCATGAACAAGTGCTACCAGTTATGGATGATTTTCTGAATCCTAAAGTACAGGTTAGTTGCTGGTATCAGTATGGGCATTTTGTGCTTTTAAAAAATCCCTATTTTGTTTTTCTTGGAATACTTACGAAAGTAGTCATATATATGTGATGCAAAGATTTTTCTACATGAGCGCCATGTGTTTGATGCGTTGTGTTTATTGATCATTGAGCTGGAAAGTTGTGAAGCCATTTTCTTGGTCTTCTAATGTTGGTTTCTGAATGTGACTTAAATGTATATATGTTTTTTCATCATAATATGTCTTTAGATTAGTCCATAATGTGTTTGATAGAATTCCTAATAGAACATATTCATTACTTATTTCTTTATACTTTGCATTTGGTTAAAAAAATTTTTTTTTTTTTTGCTGAAATGTTAAACAATAATTTCGATAGGCTTGGTACTGCACAAGAGTATTTAGTTTTAATTTTCGTTGTTCATTTCTTGAAGAGAACTGCAAGTTTTTTTTTTTTTTTTTTGAATCTATCGTAGGTGATTAACTACAAGAAAACCTAGGAAAAAAGAATCTATCGTAGGTGATTAACTACAAGAAAACCTAGGAAAATGTAAGGTTATTGCTTCGGCCAAATATATGGTATATGATGACTATATGCATCTACAAGGCCATTTAATTGTTTTTCCTCTTTAACTGCTGGCTTTTAGACTGTCTTAGGTTTTGAATATTGAAATCCAATAAAGAATAAGAATGCATTAGTATCTACTTTAATCAAATATAGGCTCTACATCTACCATTAATGATGAAACTTCTGTCTGATCAACTAGAGACCCTAAATTGTGAAGAGGGTTGGAGCTGTAGCTGCACTTGAAGTTAGAGCTACAAGCATTTTATAGGTTTTGGCTCCTTGTATAGCAGTAACTAATTTGATCTAACTGATTATTTCTATCAAAATAATAAATTTTTTAACTAAAGTTGTGAGTTCTTTACTCTGCATGTGCAGGTTTGTAGCTAAGGGTGTCCCATTTGTTGCTGGAAGGTAAAAAACTTGGCAAAAAAATGCAGTCAATCCAAGTGAACAATTGTTGGCTATAGTGGCTTTTAGTTTTGAGGGACATTATTGATGCTTTGCTTTTTGGGTCTGAACAGAAAGGGCTGATATCAGAATTGTTCCTGTACAAAATATTGCTCTTGACTCGATTCCTGTTTTGTTGTCAATATAAATTGAAAATATGAACTATTGGATGTTGTATGGCATTATATTATTAGATATATTCAGGGAAGTTAAATCTTTGGTTCATTAACTATAATGAACCCTCTTAATTCTATACTTTTATGTAGTTATAACCTCTTACAACCTTTTGTATTGAGGAAATGCAATTTTGTAAATGTCTACTTTTCAATCTATTTAACAAATATAGGAATAAATCTTCGCGCCAACATATACTTCTTTTATTTGTTATCTCTTTTTCCTTCTTCCTGTATTTTAGCCCTGCAAGAGAAACAATCCTTGCAAGATGTATTCAAACCTCACAATTATCACTTGCAAGGGGGCCGTATGATTGGGTTGGTTGTTTGGCTAAGTAAAGGTGGCTTTTATTTGCAGAGATGCACCAACCTGTATGTGTGCTTTGAATCCACCAATTCATACATTATGGCAAAAAACCTCTGGCTTTCACTAAGTTAACTATTAGAAAGACCTCAATTCATGTCATCAATTACAAAATTTAGATTAATCTAAAGGAGAGGTAGATTGTTTATCAATTTATAGAGCCTAATAGATTGCATTATATATTGGTTTTTCACATAATTTAAATTGTTTGGATAGATATTTTTGTAACAGTTGATTTTCTTACGTCCATTTATTGATTATCAAATATAAATTGTTAGATTTTGGTTAAAGTCGAAGAAGAAAAAACTTTGTAATGTGCTGGAAAATGATATTCGAGAATGTTTTGGAACTATTGAAATTGAATTGCAGTGTTTGGACTTTGTGGTAAAGTGGTTGAGCTTAACCTCCATTTTTAGTTGGGAGATGCTTTGGTTCTATAAATTTATAATAGCTCACTTGATGTGATTTATATAAATTTATACAAATTTGTTAGAATTTATCTTGCCTCTATTTTCTTTCGTGACCTCCATTTCTATGATGATGATTGCAAATAATATATTATTATTGCAGGCTTTCTTTCTAATTTGTTATTTATAAATGTATAGTTTGCCCCATTCTTTACATAGCAAATGGCACTACAGAAATCTTATTAGTTAAAACACAATTTCAAATAACACATAGAATTTTAAAATTACAAAATCCATAATATACTATTTCAATTATGTTCCATTAAAAATAACAAAATCATCTTTTCCGCGTATCGCGCGGGTTCGCAACTAGTATAAACTAATAGTTGAAGCTCCAGCTTTCTCTTAAAACATGCCACGTCAAATTTTTTATTCCCATAGCAATCCACACCAAGCTCATGCCTCCCTATTTTCACTCACTCCTAATTAATTCCAGCATTTAAAACTTCCTAATTAATCACCTCCTTTTAATTCACCTTATTTATTTCCATGAATTCATGATTTTGTTTTTTGCCTATTTTCTCTTTCTCCCACGTTTTTTTGAGAAATTATTCAGTCCACCAGGTGGACTTGCCTAGTGGTTCACCCTTCCTATTAAAAACTGCCACCTAGTTAAATTGATGAGTCATATTCTAGTCATATTTTATTCTAGCAACAACATCTAACGTGAGTAACGGCGTTTAAAAAAAAAATCAAGGAAGCCATCAAAGATCAAACTTAGCAAAACAAAAATCCCAATCTGATCTCTCTTTCTCTCTACGACATCATGACGCCTTGCTTTTCCTTCAGTTCGGCAACATCCCCATTCTTTAGATTGAAGTTTCTTCAGCTTGTTCGTGCTTTTTATCCAATTCAGAATCCACCGATTTTGATTTGAGATTTTCTTGCTTTGAATCTTAGAATTTCAAAACAGGGGCTTTTCAAAGGATTTTGGGTAAAAATATCTTTCCCAGTACTCTATATCTGGGCCTTCGTAGATTAGTTTTGTTTTATTTTTTCATTTGCTAGATATGATTTTTTTGAGAAAAAAAAAATGGTTTCTTTCACCTGGAATTTTTTTTAAATGATTTTTTTTAGGGATTTGATCTGTTTTGTATTTTGTTGTATTTGAATCGCTGACCATCCCTCAAAACTAAACCTCCAACTGTAGCACTCAAGATTCAAGAACAAGAAAAACACAAGGGACCAAGAGAGTCCCCCAATACAAAAAGCCAAGCATATATAGGGTACCTCACAAAAAAATTAAGGTCACTCAGTCACAAACCTGTTTACAACAGAGGCACCTTTCAAGCCGAGCTTCTTGGCTATGGTGATATGTTGCCTTGGTCAAGGACAATGATTGCCATGGCGTAGAATCAATAGGCTGTCGGTGTTAGTTTGGTTCATGACCATGGAAAAAGAAGATTATCAATGCCAAGAAAAATCCCTTTTCAACCCAAACGTCAAACGAGTAAACGATGTTTAAAACAATTTAGATTTTTTTTGGCACAATGATCTGACTCATCAATTTAATTAGGTGGCAGTTTTTAATAGGGAGGGTGAACCATTAGGCAAGTCCACCTGGTGGACTGAATAATTTCTCCCTTTTTTCCTCCTTTCTTCCTATTATTCCTTTTCTCATTTATTCCATTTTATTTTTTCTACTCCCCATTCAATTATTCTCTTCTCACCTAATTAATTGCCTTCCCCTATTTTCTCTATCTCTCCCACGTTTTTCTCTCCTCTCTTCCTATTATTCCTCTCCTCATTTATTCAATTTATTTTTTCCACTCTGCATTCAATTATTCTCCTCTCACCTATTCATATTACATTTATTCCATCTCATCTTCATCCCATCACTTCATACGCTCTCTCTCTCTCTCTCATGACTCCTCATCTCCCTCTTCCCCTCTTTTTTTTTTTTCCTCACCTCCTCATCTCCCACAGTACATGTTATTCAGATGGACAGTTGCTGCTTCATCTTCTTCTTCCGCTTAAGATTCCTACCATCTTTTAACATTAGAGATCTTATTCAATTAATCATTTGTTCCCACGTTGGAGTCCTTAAACTAAAACTCAATGAACCAGTGTAACGGTCGTTGTGGGAAGATGGCGAGATGCACCCACTCTCTCTTTCTCGGCTATTTATTCTTCATCTTCAACTCAGTCTCTCGCCTAATCTGCCTCCATCTCTTGGCTTTATCTCTCACCATTGGCATTTAACCTTTTCCTCAGTGTGCCCTTCCTTCCTCCATTGATGCCAATTTGCTTCATGCTATCTCAGTTTAGGCCTTCCTGGCAAAGCTCAAGGTATTTTTCCCTTTTTATTTTCTTCTCTTTCTGTTCTTCAAATAGTTTTATGTTTTATCTATTTCAATTCATATGGGTATTTACTATTTACTTGAATATTGCACGAGAAGTGTGTGTATTAGAGGCGATTAAACTTGAAATTACCAAGAACTATTGTGCAATGCGTGGTGAAGGATAAGCTTCCCGACTACTCCCAAATTGTGCATAGTTAAGAAATATATATATTTTCATATAATATAGTCTTAAATTCCCTATGTGTTACTGTTTACTTTTTCTGGTATTACACACCTTACCTATTTGATTAAATACCTTATAGACCAGGGGTTTATCAATGTTGATTTCAATTATTTATTTTAATTTTAATTTTAATTTTTTTGATGAGTTATTCTAATTGGATTTTTTGCTAAACATTTTCTCCATTTTAATTGATTTTGTTTTCTTATGATAGGTTTCTCATATAATATGGAACCATATGGTTAATCCAATTACAAGAAGAATGTATATGTGCACTCAATTGTGAATGGTGTAAGGAAGAGACCTTTTTGTACTGATCAAGTGTTCATGGACATGGATGGACTTTTGGAGACACCGACAATATAATTAAATTGTCTTCAATCAAACGAGTCTTGCTAGACAATTACCTTTCCTTCCAATACATATCATCTAAGTGAACATGCCATAGAAGAATGAATGAAGGGAGACTCTATATTGTAGCCCACCCATTACACTCATCTATAATATATAAATTAAAAGCTGAAGCTGAGAGAAATTTTAAAGCCTCCTTCAAATGTCGCCATGTCAAATTTGCTTCTCCAATGCTATTCCACCTCACGCGTCTCAACTTCTCTCTCTCACACGTTTCCTCTCTCTCGCTCATTTAATTCTCTCTCTATCTCATTCGTTCCCTCTCAACTCTTCATCTCCCTTCCATATAAAAAAAAAAAAAACTCTTCATCTCCCTTGCCTCTTCCCTGACTCCTCATCTCCCTCTCTATCTCTCACGCCTTTCATCTTCCCCGACTCCTCACCTCCCTCTGTGTTTTATTTTTTCCCATGTTTATTTCTCCTTTCCTCCTTGCCTTCCCTAAAATAAAAAATGGGTTGCATTATGAGGGTGAGATAAATTCATCCAATTAAATGGAGGATTCCTCAACCTCATTCACAATTACTTTTTAGTTTTCTTTGTATTAAATGGATGATTTCCCCACTCTTCCCAAAATTACTGTTACAACGCTTCCACTTCTCATTTTCCATAACCTTATCTCTCTCTCATCTATTTAAGCTTCTCAATGTTATTTCATCTCCACTTTTTTCTTTCTCTTCATCTTCCTTGACTCCTCATCTCCCTCTCTGTTTTTTTGTGTGCAGTTTTGGGTGTTGACCAATTGAGAACTCTTCAGTTTCTTTTATTTTGAGTAGTATATAAACCGTATATATCCAACCAGGTCCTTCCCCAACCGAGTCATAGCCTTCAGCGACCAAAACTACACCCTTTGTTGGCACTTTGGTTGCTTCTCCATCCTGTGGTCACCGAGGCAGTGCCCTGTTGTTGACAGTGTATGTTCTTCTTTTTTACCAAATTTTATAATATTGGATTTGATAGTTATCTTTCTTTCCTTACTTTTATAGATTGTTTGGCTCCTAAAAAACAAATATGGTTTGAATATTCTTCCCAGATGCTTTTTATGATTTTTATTGAAATCACAATTGCTAGACTTCGTACTAATTGCATTTGGAGAAGTAATGGAATTTATTAAATATGTTTATCGAAATTTGTGGCAGTATGTGCGGTATTGAATTAGAAGAAGGATAAGGATCTTTTATAATATCTCTTGAAATTGGGACATGGAAATTATTTGATTTTTTGAGAGGTTCATTCACTCCTAATATTTATTCATGGGTGCACACACACAGCCCTCTAGAAAAAGGGCAAAAATGGGCGCTCAAGTTAGAATCTCCTAGCCCTAAATGAATGTCAATGGGGTGGATAATTCATGGATATGGGTTCATCTTCATTGGCCTAGCCCTTTGTAAATGAGAGGCCAACTTCAATCCATGTCTACTATGGAAGAATCTAAATCAACTTCAAATAAGTATGCCAAGGTACTATCCTTCTCTCTCCTCAATTAACTGGCTCATTCATATGACTGGGTACCAATCCAATTTGAAAGGACAGTAATGTAAAGATGAATTGAAATGAATGAATGAATGAAATTATTCATTTGATTTGCTGCTAAATCCTTTTTCTTTTGCAGTACTAAAGCATTTGTGTTCATTGAAGCAAAGGTCTCTTTAACTCGGATTGTAAAGTAACTTGAGGCACCAGAGTTGCATAACAGATATGCAAGGCAAAAATGCAATGACAAAGAGCTCGAGCTGTCCATTTTAGTCAAGGCCACTGAAATATCATGGGAGACCAATTCTGCAAAGGCCATACCAAAAGACATAAATTTAGCCCTGAAACCAGGAGAAAAGGTAGCCATTTGTGGAGAGGTTGGCTCTAATAAAATAAAACCTTTTAGTTGCTATTCTGGGAAAAGTTACAAACATTAAAGGCATAGTGAGTAATCATTTCATTCATAGCACATATCTTAAATAAAATGCAAATTGCCGCTTTTATTGCATCATTTCATTGTTGCATTTTAGAGTAGTTGATGTTGTTCTAATGTACAGTAGTTTTTCGTCAGTTAAGTGTAATACCTTTGTGAGGTAGGCAAACCAATTATTATGGAATTTGAAATTGGATGCTCAATGTTCTCATCCTACACTACATTTCACTTAATATTGTTCCTTATGGTTGTGCTGTGCCAATCGGTTTTATTTTGGATTGAAATTTTCTTATTATTCTTTTATCAAAAGTGTGAAAACTGGGGAAAGCTAATAATCTTACATTACCAGTAAAAGGCCAGGATTAAATAGGTTGGCCAATTCAAGGTGAGACCAGGCATAATACTTTCGCAAAAGCCATATGAATAGAAGAAAAAGTTGGAGATATTAGGCTTAAAATTGAATAGCAAATAGTTTGCCCAGTTATGCATATGTGTTGCAATTTATTTAGGTTAGCTTACTAACTATGTTGGATAATGAATGATAAACAAATAAAGATCTTGATTTTTGTTGATCAATTTTCTATAAGCATTTTTTTATTCAATAGAAATGCAGACGGGGCAATGCAACTAAAATGCTGATGTGATGCTAATAAATCGATTAAACATTTTTCTCACTACACAAGCTCTTCATGTTGGAATTTTCTCTCACAAAGCATGCTCATAGGATGAACAATTGAACATATATTTGAAATTTTAATTTAGACTTTAAGCTTAAAAGGGACAACTTTATAATTTTCTTATGTATCTTATCATTTTCTACTATCATAATGCTCTGACCAAAAGCATGTGCTGGATATTAAGGTTTTAAGGTAATAGTTGTTACTCTGGTGTTGTTCTCATCTTTGTGATAATAGTGGCTGAAATGACCCAACATGAGCATCTACGAGATTAAGCTGCGTTTCAAAGGCTAGATGGAAATCCTAGAAAAACATCTCCTGACCTCATTGACTCTATCTATTTGTATTTATTTATTTTTTATTTACGTCCTAGAATACGCCTTTCCATTGAACAAATTTGGTTGTGTCAGACACATTTAATTTGAAGCTTATTGGGCAA
This sequence comes from Fagus sylvatica, assembly GCA_907173295.1. Classification (NCBI taxonomy): domain Eukaryota; kingdom Viridiplantae; phylum Streptophyta; class Magnoliopsida; order Fagales; family Fagaceae; genus Fagus; species Fagus sylvatica. The sequence goes on along the minus strand of OU015763.1, from coordinate 3,079,730 downwards.
TGTTTTGCTTCTTCCCCAATCCCCCACCTTCAAAATTGTTTGATTCCACAACATTATCATGGCCTCATTATTGGTCATTTTTTCAATTTGCTTGAATTTCTCATATGTTATAATATTTGATATATTTGATGCAAGCTTTATAGAGGTTTACTATTTCTTTCTTCAAGTACTGTAATTTGTGATGAAAGTCTTGGCTTTGAGGGGGAGGTATTTACATCGAGGATTTGCTTTTTTCAAGTACTGCAATTTGTGAGATCATATTAACTACAATTTCATTTTCTAACTTCTAAATTTAAACAAGATGCATTTGATATTTAGACCTTTTTTTCCCCTTAAAATCTATTCAATGATTTAATTATGACTAAGACAAAGTTATGAAGGGTACAATTTTTTCTTAATGTTAATAAAAGTTTTTGACATTTGAAATAATGGTTAACTTTTTCAATTTTTCATAGCCATTGTTATATAAGCATATGAATCATTTTACACCAAAAATTTTATGGCTTTTCATGTTTGAGACACTCATAATTAAATTAAATCTTTATGTAAAGTTTTCCCGTGCATAGCACGGGTTGACGACTAGTATTCTTTAATTTTACAATATTTTACATTTTTTCCAGAAAAACTTAATGAACGCAAAAATTTTTGCATACATATATGTGCAAACTATTTGATTATATAAGGATCAAATATGTTATTGAAAATATATCTAGAAGCTAATTCATTATCAATTATTATATTTCTTACCTTAAATTCATTGAAAAAAAAAATCAATAAAATTGTTACAAGTAAATATTCAATGTCTATAATGTACTCAGACTTCTTATATATACAGATCAAAAAATTAATTGAGACTTTTCTGCGCGTAGCGTGGGTTTGCGACTAGTATTTTTAATTGATAAACTTACACACACAATAGGTCTTGAACGTATAATCTCATTCTAATAGGAGGAGCATTTTTCATTTGAGCTAAATCACGTTTGTAACTATTATATTGAATATATAAATAAACCAAACGAAATATTATGACTGGTTTTATCTCATTTGAAGGAAAGCAATGTTCAGGGTATAATTGCACACTACTGTAATTTCAGCAACCCAAATAACAAAAAGAAAGCACTGTCCAGGAGTATTTCCTAGTTCCAAGTTCTGAGAAGTAACCTTAAAGAACCCATTAAATACAACCATTATATCATCATTAACAAAAAATAATAATAAAATGGGCTAAGTAACTTAAATCAAACTTGACAACTCTAATGTCATTCTAACTTCTGAATGCTACCAAAGAATTGGGGAAAAAAGAAAAAAGCAAAAGAGGAAGAAAAAGAAACCAAAAATATTGATTTATGAATGAGCAAATAACTTGCAAAATGTATTCTTATTCACTTGTTTGTGCTAAGGAGAAGCATGAGGTTTCAAATGGAACCCATCTCATAACATCGACTAAAGGCAAGGCAAACCATACAAAGCCAAAAGCTCAATAGTCAAACTTTTTAATGCCTATACCAGAAAGATTGAATATTTCACAAAGTAAGTGTGAAAGTGTATACTTTATTGAATTGACCCCTTTGGGTATGGCTATGGCTATGGGCTGTCATTGTTTGAACACGTCCGAGACAGAGGAAGTATATAGTAATAAGATAAGATATTATTATGGTTTTGAGGAATAGGATTTAAGAAGCAGAAAATGTCATTTTCACAGAAAGATTCAAACAAGGCAAGTAGTACTAAGGATAATAACAATACAATAATGGTGTGAGGGGAGTTTTTGTGCTAATGCCACGTGTTGTGCCGAGGGCGATCGCAACGTGGACTTGAGTTTTGAGAAGAGGGAGTCGAACCCAAAATTCAACTGAGGACCCAAAGTTCGGCCCAAGGGCTAATGGGGTATCTTCCAAAAATAATTGAAAGCCAAGATCATGCAAGCCCAAGTAAATGAGAACAAGGGCCGAGAAGGCTTGGAGAGATAATATTGCCAACAAGAAACCCAAAGAACAATTGTTGAGCAAAGCCTTTCACTATTTCATGACTGGATCAGACTTAAAGCACATGCTTTCCATACCTTTGCTGACATCTGCCATAAGACAAATGATCAATAATGATAAACTTGTTGAGACAAAAAATGAGTTGACTTGGTGGGAGAGAGTCAGCCCCAATGAGACATGCATGAGGGTGAGGGAAGGATGTCTTTGGGCCTTTTATGGAGCTAGGTCAATGGTGGAAAGGTGTTATAATCTTAGCACGACATTCTAGGATTTTGGGTCCGGACGTCTGCTACGACAGTTTTCTGGAGAATAAAGGAGTTAAGCAATGAGTTTTAATCTCCTCAAATGGGGTTGTGTTTCTGGGTTGGGATTGGGGTTTTCAGGTTGAAGATGACCTAAAGACTCCTACTTTCTGGTGTTTCCTCTAAAGAATTCTCTAGAGGTAAGCTAGTTAGCTCTTAAAGAAAGTCTTTCTCTTGTGTTGAGCTAATTGTGTTAAGTGTATTGCCTGTGGTGTTCTTAGAATGATTCTGATGATGCATTAAGAATGCAATCAGTCCTATTTATAGGAGTGATTAGGGTGGTTTAAGCTCATGGGAAAATCAAGTTTATGATTTCCCTTAAGCCAATGGACTTCCAAAATTAACCATAAGTGATATATTTTGTAAAAGAGAGTTTGAAAATATTCCATAAGTGGAAATAAGTATGGTCTTCCCTTAATTTCGGGATAAAGCTTTCTCTACCTCTGAAATGGCTTTTTTAAAGGGCATTAAATGCTTGGTTGGTTGGTTTTTGTGAAAGGTTAGGCCATGCATGTCTCTATTTAACCTTGGTTTTCACAAGCTAGTCACTGTGCCTCCCAGCAAACCCAGTGACAGCAGCTTAATGGTTGCCAAGATCTTGGGACTCACTCCCCTCCACCAAACCACACTCCTCAAGTCTGAACCATATAAGGGGAGTAGTACCCTCACGGGTTTGGGTCGTGGAGCTACTCCCTGAGTCCTTTTTGGGACTGAAATGGACATGCGTCATGAGTTTTCATCATATTTTCCCAATTCCCATGTGTCTCGGATGTATCCAATGGTCCTTGAGCTTTTACCCAGAAGTCTGCTACGTGAACAGTATCAAAACCCATGATTTCCAGCGAGATAGAGGGCCATGGTGAGCTAATGGTACTGGAGTAGCTTGGAGAGGCTCAAGGAAGAGGGTTGGCTGCCCCTGGTACGAGTAGAGAGGTAGGAGCTACATGTACAGTACCAAAATCCATGATTTCCGGTGAGATAGAGAGCTACGGAGAGTTGGTTGTGTGGAAGCAGCTTGGAATGGCTCGAGGAGGAAAATCAGCTGCCTCTGGTACGTATGAGGAGATGAGAAGTTACTGTTCTCCTCTTTAGTAGTGAAAAGATGACATAAGGTGAGCTCCACTTGCAGTAGATATTGAGCCCATCAATTGACAGTTGCATTTTCTAACTTTATAGGGCCTACGGATAGGCTGTCCACAGCTGTTAAAGCTGTCTTGAGGCTGTGGGCCTTTCTTTCTTGGGCTTAAGTCATTTATTTGGCTAATATAAGATCTTGTTAGTCCTAAAGTGATATGTAATATCGATTTAAACACATAAGGGCTGAACCTCCACTTGGGCTTTGTTGGACTTTTTAAGGCTAAAATATTCAGTGGTGGACTCAAATGACCCATTTAATATCAGACCTTGGGACCCACGTGGGTTAGGCTTGTTGGGCTTGGCCGAAATTGAGCTTTGAGATAGAGCTTTTCAGAGCATATTTATATAAAGGTGTTGTAATGAAGGTTGTTACGTCATAGAACATAGTTGAATAATGTCAGTAACAGTTGATGGTGAAGTGATACATACAGTTAATGTTTTGGTTATCTGTTTGAAGTCCCTGAACTTCACTTTGCCTTTGTATCCACTAAAATAAGTTTTGTTTGCCTCCTTTGTTTTCTTCCTATTGTATACCAAAAAGATATCATATTTCTAGCAGGAAATGTGTTTGGGCTCCCTTAGAAACTCTTTTACAATTCATTTATTCACCCAAATAAAAATCTTATGTTTAGTTATTCGTTTAGGTTGTTCTTTTCCTCCATGAGGCAATTGCGAACAACCTGAGCCTTTTGAACAACAAAAAGCAGATATGAATTTAGTCTCAGATAGCACCATTCTTCTTTTTCTTTTTGTTTCCTCTCTAGATATTAACTTCACCCTTAGGTGAAGCCTAATTATCATCATCGGTGACCTTACCATTCCTTTGGTCAAGAAGTAGTACAAGAATTTCACAGGCCAACCATTAACTCTGTGCTAGTGGCATTTAATTACTCCCCTGCCATATTGCAAATTTAATTGATATCTCCTGAGATAGTATATTTGTTATGTTATATGAGGGGTACTAGTTGGCTAGAACGACCGGTAAATTAAGAAGGATTGAGGGGCTTATTTTACTGTACGTTTGTACACAATTGTTGAGGAATCTATTAGCTTACATTTGAGAAATGATGTTTCCGAGAGTAGTGAGTCGAAATGCCTTATTCATTGTATGATTCATTCTGGGCTTTCCATCTAGGAGACGGTTTAGAACTCAAAGCTTGCATAAACTTGAGCTCACAGATGACCGGATACAACCTTAAGAAGTGAGGTAAAACCCATGGTAAGTTCATGTACAAGCAATGTGCATGACCAAGGGCATGGCTTTCTGATGCCATACAAGTGTCTACACATGGCAAGCTGGTTGTCTCACTTAGGCATGGCATGGCTGTCACTCCAATGTTGACAACTTAGCCAAGGCCTTCGGGCTTGAGCTTCATGCTTGACATTATCAGGACATTGAGCTTTCTTTTTTCCCTCTTCCTGGTTGTTGGAAAGGATTTGAAAAGGAGCAGAGGGGAAGATGAGGCCTATAAACATTGTCTTAAACCCAGCCACCCAAAAATAGTGAGGTAGTGAAGACTCACACTTTTGGAGTGGACTTGGGACTTATGTTTATGGGTCTCATTCTCCCCTCCTCTCTCTCTCTCAAAGTATCCTTTTGAGAACATTGCTTGTGCATGGTTACGGTTGTTCTCTTGTTTGGTGGATCTGTACTTGTGAGATAAGCCTATCACCAGCTATTTGGGCACGTCGAATTTCAGTCGAGTTTGTATAGTTACAATAGGGCCTACTCGTGTGGTATGATCTCCAAAATTATGTATGGTTCCTTCCTCCGTCAACTCAACCATTCCAACTGTTGACAACTTGGTAATGTCATTGTCCCCTTGTGAACTAGTCTAAAATACACGCACACAAAATAAATAAATAAATAAGAGTTGCAGGCCGGCCATTTCTTGTTCCACACATAAAAAAAAAATAATATTCCGGCGCTTAATCATTCAAACCAAGCCTTAACCACTTATCTTTTATACCAGTAAACTTCTACTCTGACACAACATGCCATTATTGTATTGTTATTATCATTACCAATCCTCATTTTTACCTTAACCAATATGACAAAACCGTACCACTTGCCTGGTTTGAATCTTTCTGTGAAAATGACATTTTCTGCTTCTTAAATCCTATTCCTCAAAACCATAATAATATCTTATCTTATTACTATATACTTCCTCTGTCTCGGACGTGTTCAAACAATGACAGCCCATAGCCCATAGCCATACCCAAAGGGGTGAATTCAATAAAGTATACACTTCCACACTTTCACACTTACTTTGTGAAATATTCAATCTTTCTTTAAATCAACCTGCATTAAAAAGTTTGACTATTGAGCTTCTGGCTTTGTATGGTTTGCCTTGCCTCTAGTCGATGTTATGAGATGGGTTCCATTTGAAGCAATTGCAAAAAAAAAAAACACTGTCTTCCAACAATTCTGTGGTTTTGAAGCCTAATGGGTCCAAGCACTAGGCTGTTTCTCCTGCTGCTGCTGTTTTTCATCCAATATTTGGTTATAGCACAGACGGCCAACGATGCTACAACGGATTGTAAGTTCAGTTAAATTGCCATATATTTCCTTTTTCTTGGTTTGTTAATCAAGTTTTCATTAGCTTTCTTGCTTTAGCACCTCATGCTTCTCCTTAGCACAAACAAGTGAACAAGAATACATTTTGCAAGTTATTTGCCCATTCATAAATCAATATTTTTGGTTTCTTTTTCTTCCTCTTTTGCTTTTTTCTTTTTTCCCCAATCTCTTTAGCATTAATAATGACCTTAATATATTTGATTGTTGAGGGAACATGGAAAGACAAAAAATTGGAATTTTGAAGCTCAAAATTTCTACAACTTAATAATTTGAGCAGACAGAAGAGCTCAAAATTTCTACAACTTAATATTGTGTATGGATACCCCTTCTACAAGACTACAAGGCACAATTTTTTGGTAGCATTCAGAAGTTAGAATGACATTATAGTTGTCAAGTTTGATTTAAGTTACTTAGCCCATTTTATTATTATTTTTTTGTTAATGATGATATAATGGTTGTATTTAATGGGTTCTTTAAGGTTACTTCTCAGAACTTGGAACTAGGAAATACTCCTGGACAGTGCTTTCTTTTTGTTATTTGGGTTGCTGAAATTACAGTACTGTGCAATTATACCCTGAACATTGCTTTCCCTCAAATGAGATAAAACCAGTCATAATATTTCGTTTGGTTTATTTATATATTCAATATAATACTTACAAACGTGATTTAGCTCAAATGAAAAATGCTCCTCCTATTAGAATGAGATTATAGGTTCAAGACCTATTGTGTGTGTAAGTTTATCAATTAATAATATTACTTGATACTTGTATAGATTTGTTTGAAAATTCAAATTACATTTCTCTTCCTTCATGGTCATTCAATCACTAAAACTATCTTATATTTTTGGTGCAGATAATGGTCTACAGTCTCTCAAGGATGAGTTGAAGAACACACCACCAAATTGGGTGGGTGCTGATCCTTGTGGTGGCAATTGGGTTGGGATTAACTGCAACAATTCACGTGTGACCTCGATGTAAATTTCACCTTTAATTGCTTTTTAAAGGTTTTTAATTTTGTCCAGTTTTTCATATTAATGTGACTGTTCTTTATTTCAGAATATTACCAGGCATGGGTTTGACAGGAAAGCTATCCAGTGAAATCCTGAAGTTGTCAGAGTTACAGATTTTGTAGGTCTTCTATTTGCACTTAGCCACTTCATGTTTTCATGGAAATCCATTTAACTTATGTTTTCATGGCTACCATATTTTTATATGTCTTAAGATTCAGTGTTCAACATCTGAAGCAGCACATTCCTCATGCCTGGGGCCCTCTTTATCTTTGAGACATGCATCCCAGAGAGCAACCATTTTAGGGGATTACCATCATAAAAATAGTGACTCAGAAATTTTATTTTGTTTTAATTCACAATAGAAGAAATCAATTACTCCATTATTTGATGCAGTATTCACTAGTCACTTCTTCAGTTTGGTCTTCTGTGTTTTCATTCCTGATTATCAGCCTTTTCATTTAGGGATCTATCTTACAACAAGGGCATAACAGGACAACTTACGAGTTCAATTGGGAATCTAACGAACCTAACAATCCTGTAAGGAATTATCAATTTCTGTCAGAGGATTAGCTTGTACTCAACTTGTGTTTAAGATCCCTGTAATTAACCTGTTGCTTTTTGCGCACTAGAAACCTGATTGGTTGCAGTTTTTCTGGCCCTATTCCAGACACAATAGGAAATCTGCAGCAGCTAACCACTCTGTAAGGCTTCTGACATGATCTTCTTATCATTTTTATAGAATGTCAAATGCAATGAAATTACATATGGCTCTTAAGTTATCCTCCATTTAGTAAGCAGTGATGTTCTGGGTGAAGGGTCTATTTTTTCATCCTGTAAATCTCGATTTGAGGCTATATCTTTTTCAGTTTCACTTTTTGCCCAATATAAACTGAATTCTGGAACTTTTCATTGGCTATCAATTGCAGATCTTTGACTAATAATAGCTTCAGTGGACAAATTCCAGCTTCTATTGGATCTCTTTCCAATCTTTATTGGCTCGACCTTGCTGATAATCAGCTTGAAGGATCCATACCAGTCTCTAATGGGGCTACACCTGGTCTTGATATGCTATTTAAAGCAAAGCACTTGTATGTCAATGTTGAGTTTGAAGTGAATAAACTCACTAAGAAACACTTTACAAATATTTATATTCACTCAAATACACTAGTTTACAACACATTCACTCTTATATAGGACCACTTACACACACCTCACTCTTTAGACACCTAAGCACTCACACTAAGACTTTACTCTTTGTTTTACTTCACTTTACTTCACACTTACTTCACACTTCACTCATACTTCACTTCACTTCACACTACACTTCACTCACTTCACTCTTACTTCACACTACAAAATGGGATCCATTGCTCTCTATTTATACTAGCTTGAGAGCTTCTAGGACATTCTTGCATAATGGCAAAATCAATTCTTCACCAAGCTTCTAGCACATTCTTGTGTATGGAAGTCTCTAGATAGTGGTATCTTGTAGAGACTTCTAGAAAGATAGAGAAATTTCTAGAGAGGGTTCTAGAAATTTCTAGAGAGAAGGAGAAAACTCTAGAAAGCTCTAGAGAGAAGTTTCTAGAGAGACTTAAAGAAGTTTCTAGAAATCTCTAGATAGAGAGAGAAATTTCTAGAAAACTCTAGAGAAGATTCTAGAGAGAGAGAGGCGGTGCTTGATTTTTAACATTCCCCCTCAACACTGACTCTCTCTCAATTCCGCCTGGGTCGACATTCCAAGTTACTTTCTGAAACTTAGCTGTGTTGAGTACTTTAGTGTGTATGTCTGCAACTTGGTCCTTTGTAAGGGTTGCATTTGCATACCTAGGATTAGTTTTTCGTTGCCTTGTCGACCTTCTGAGTTGTGGTTCTAGACTTTCTTCTCCTTCTATAACTTCTTCTAGCCTTGGTCGATCCTCCTTTGGTGTCTTATGGTGAACATCCTTCTGCCAAGGACTTTGAGTTATTTCTCTAGATTCTGGCTCACCTTTATCTTCAAAAAATTGTATTTCTTCAATCACCTTGGATTGATCTTTTCCTGATTGCTCCTCCATGCTTTCTGGCATCTTTTCTTCAATCTCTTTTAAAACTGGCAATGTTGCTTTGTCTTCTGACCACCATGAAGATGCTTCATCAAATATCCCATTCCTTGAAGTGTAGCAGCGACCAGTCATATGGTTTGAGCATCCTGAGTCAACGATCCAATCTTCTTTATAATTGACTTGTTCTAGATTAGCCATTGCAAGTGCCATCTCTTTGTCTTCTTCCACGATGGAAGTTGCTGCCATCTCTTCTTCTTCAATAGGCTCTATCATTGAAAATGTCGCTTCGGCATCCCATTCTTCTTCACTTTCACCTTCTTGGTTTGTGAATGCCGCCGTGTTTCCTTGAGCTGTTCTCCTCTTGAATCGACAATCTCGAGCAAAGTGGCCCATTTTTCCACAATTGAAACACTTAAGATTGTTATTTTTGTATCTAGTGGATCGTTGCTCGTTATTGTCACAACGTTCTTGAGCTCCTTGTTCTTGATGGCTCTTTTCATATTTTCTATTTATATTTTCATTATTTCTTTTCTTAGATCCTGCATTAAATCTTCCCTTGAGTCGGCCTATGTTTTTGCCACTAAAGAGTGCTTCCTCTTCACTCTTTAGTGAGACCCCAACCATTTGCTTGACCATCGCTTCTTGGTCAGCTAACAAATTTTCTAATTCTACTAATGAAGGTTGGACTGGCCAACCTTGTACGGCAGCTATAAAACTTCTATATTCGAGTCTCAACCCATGAATGATTATTCTTCTTATTCTTAATTCAGAAATATTTGATGCAGGATCTAATTCAGAGATTTCACGACAAAGAGACTTTACCTTGGTAAAGTATTGAGTAATAGTCATATTCCGCTGCGCTATTGACATTAGCTCATTCTCGAGCAGTTGTAGTCTCACATTATTCTTCTTTGAGAACAATGTTGCAAAGGTGTTCCATGTTGCTTTTGGTGTGTCTGCACGCCTGATGTGCTCCAACATTTCTTCCTCGATACTTGTCTTAATCGCAAACATGGCTTTCCCAACTTTAACCTTCCACTTCCGTAAAGCTTGATCATTGTCAGGAGGTGTGGTTTCACTACCAGCCACAATCTCCCACAAATCTTGCCCCTGCAAGTAGGACTCCATGCAGGTTGACCACGTGTTGTAATTCTGGTTGTTGAGCTTTTTAACGCTACCAACGGCTTGGAATTCTACCATCGCGACTTAGTGAAAACTCTCACACCACCAAGTAAGCTTGGTCCCAGACCACGAGCTTCACAGTCCCAGACTATGCACGAGCAAAAAAAAGCGCCTCCAAAAAATTGCCGTAGACACCACAGAAACGGTCCCTAACCGCCTAGCTCTGATACCAGATTGTTGAGTTTGAAGTGAATAAACTCACTAAGAAACACTTTACAAATATTTATATTCACTCAAATACACTAGTTTACAACACATTCACTCTTATATAGGACCACTTACACACACCTCACTCTTTAGACACCTAAGCACTCACACTAAGACTTTACTTTTTGTTTTACTTCACTTTACTTCACACTTACTTCACTCTTACTTCACACTACAAAATGGGATCCATTGCTCTCTATTTATACTAGCTTGAGAGCTTCTAGGACATTCTTGCATAATGGCAAAATCAATTCTTCACCAAGCTTCTAGCACATTCTTGTGTATGGAAGTCTCTAGATAGTGGTATCTTGTAGAGACTTCTAGAAAGATAGAGAAATTTCTAGAGAGAAGGAGAAAACTCTAGAAAGCTCTAGAGAGAAGCTTCTAGAGAGACTTAAAGAAGTTTCTAGAAATCTCAAGATAGAGAGAGAAATTTCTAGAAAACTCTAGAGAAGATTCTAGAGAGAGAGAGGCGGTGCTTGATTTTTAACAGTCAATTCTCTATAATTCCAAGCCAATTAGTTTGTTTTCTCCAATCAAGGATAAGCTAAGATTCTTCATCATCTACAGTCATCTGGAAAAGAACAAGCTATCAGGAAACATTCCACCTCGACTTTTCAACTCAAAAATGATTCTAATACATTTGTAAGTTTCGTGAAACTTTCTGACGTCTAGAATTTGTAACACTATCAATCTAGTCATTACTTTCCTGCTGCTAATATATTTTTCTTGCAGGCTTCTTTACAAAAATAATCTCAGTGGCAACATTCCTGATACCCTTGGACAGCTGCAGACTTTGCAAGTGATGTGAGTATCTAGCTCACATGCTCAAGTAAATTCTGCCCAAGATTGTTTCTGTCTGTGAGCTTCTTTCAAGTTATTGTACTGAGTATCTTGTTTTCGCTACAGACGCTTTGATAGGAATTTATTGAGTGGACCTGTGCCTTCGAACCTCAGCAATCTTTCAAGTGTTGGCGAGCTGTAAGCAAAAAATACCAACACACTAAATATGCAGCATTTATACTTGTTTGATGAAATTCATTTTATCATCTTATGTGAGAATATTCGCTTTACAAAGAGAGATTTTGGTGCTCTGTTTTCAGGTACTTGTCCAACAATAACCTGAATGGTTCTATTCCCGACCTTACTGGCATGAACAGCCTCAACTATGTGTAAGTTGCAATAATATTACTGAGAGTATGAATTTCATTTGTGGCGTAGGGGTAAGTGAGTCAAATCTTTATAATTGATGATCAGTTAATCATCCTTTATTTTATAACCTCCAGTGTGGATACTGTTTGCCACTGTCCTATATCTATGGTAGCTATAGTTAATATTATTGCTATCAATAATTTTTATGTGTAATCTGCAGGGATATGAGCAACAACACTTTCAATGGGTCCAAAATTCCTTCATGGGCTTCAACCTTAGAGTCCTTGACGACATTGTAAGTTTCGCCCCTTCCTCCTCCATATCCCCGCTCCCTATTTCTCTCTCATCAACACATACATACTACCTAGGGGTGGACAAAGATAATACATATTTTAAAAAAAGAAAAACGCATGTTTGAAATGTTTAAGGTTGCGCATTCAGCTTTATCTAAGATATCATTGCTTATATTATAGCTGATCAAGTCTTCTCTTACAATTCTATATTGTAGCTTCCCTCCTTGTTTAAAGTGTAAATTGTGATGTGTGTCCTTGCCAGTGCAGTCACTAGTCCTTGCTGCATGTATGAATAAACTCAAGACAACTTGGCCTACTTTGTCCTCATGTGAGCAGGCTGGCTTATAGGGGCGATGAACAAGGGCAGAGTAGTTTGGCAGATTACTATACTTTGATTATATAGTATCTCATCTGCTACCCATAAAAATGTGACTTGTGTTTAGGAAACAAAAAGAAGAATAAAACAAAATATATAGGACCTAGAAATCAGCACCAAGTGATGAAAGCAGAAAAATTGAACCTAGGAATCACCACCTAGAGTTACTTGCAGTCAGCACCAAGAATGGGAGAATGATATGAACCAGGAATAAGCATATGGGCCATAATATAACATATAGGATCAGTGAGGTCCTATTGGGTATATATCATGTGATTCTGTAAAAAGAAACAACAACAACAAGAAATCTGTCACAGTTAATAAATAATAAAAACTCACAGTGAATGCAGAATGAAAAGATCAAGTCTAGCGTTTGACGCTATTTCCTTAAAACAGATTGCGCCCCTCACACTGTTAATTTAGTAGTGCTTTGAGACTCATGGACTTCTGTCTCCCAGGATAAAATGATCTTCGCACGCAGAAGAAGCACAAGCAATCTCCGTGTATAACAGACGTAACAAGTGTCTCTTTCTCTCTCTTTATGCAAATGAGACTCTTAAAATTGTAGGAAATTACTAACTCAAAGCAACTTCCTAAAGTAACTTCAAAAGTTAAAAGTTCATTTAATTGAATGAGAGGACACTCTATTTATAGATAGAGTCACACCTCTTTGGAAAAGGTGCGAGATGAATAGTCACAACTATTTAGCAAAGACACAAGATAAATAGTCACAACTATTCAGAAAATACATAACATTTGGGCAAAAATAATGTATTAATAAATACATAAATTGGATGGACTGGGCCTAACCCACATGGGTCTGCTTGGCCCACTTTTAGGAGGTAATTTCTCATTCACTCCTTATCATTTTTTCAACAATCCCCCACATGAATAGAAATTGAACAAACATAATGAAAATGACAATGCAGACACAAAGAGAGTAAAAGAAAAGTTACTGTATCGGAAGAGGTAGCTTTTGGCTTTGAACCTTCCTTTGTGAAAGACTATCGGATATACTGGCTAACCGGTGAACATGATGTCTTGAACCGTTCAACCGTTTGTGTATACCAAGACAATAGAATTCACACAGCTCCTTTTCAAACACAGTTAGTTCTCATTATTGTGCTCATTTTGGCCTTTAACACCTTCTTGGTTTCATGAGTGTTTTAAAGAATTCAGCCTTGAAATTCTCATTGAAGCAGCCACATTTCACACTCATATAGGTAATTTCTTATTAAGAGTATCCTATTGCTACCCCACTTGGATTTCCGAGGTATAAGAATCATTAAAAACATAGTTTATCCTAAACTTTTATAGGCATCATTATTTCATCATAGGAATGGATAGGAGATGTTTTCTACATAGTGATACTACCAAGTCCAATACAAGTTGGTTGTCCCTTTGAACCTAGATCTTGGGATCTCCAGTCAACTAGGTAGGGTTGCCATTATGGGACTTAAATTATAGGCTTTAAACTCATTCCCTTTGATGAGCAGTTTACATGCTCTCTACTCAAACCTTTGGTTAACGGATCTGCTATATTATCTTTCGACTTTATGTAGTCAATGAAGATAATGCCATTTGAGAGCAATTGCCTTACGGTATTATGTCTTCGACGAATGTGCGAGACTTACCGTTATACATATAACTTTGTGCCCTACCAATCGATAATTGACTATAACAATGTATACAGATAGGTGGCACAGGTTTCGTCCACATTGGCATATCCTCCAGGAAATGACGAAGCCACTCTACTTCTTCTCCTACTTTATCCAGAGCGATAAATTCCGATTCC
>OU015763.1:3032657-3065569 GCA_907173295.1 Fagus sylvatica | reverse complement strand
AACCCAGGAAATAAAAAACAAAAAACAAAGCGTGCGTACTTTGAATAAAATCAAGAATGACAAAAAGTAGTATAGTGAATGGTATGAATCCCCACCCACCCAAAAAAAAGAAAGAAAGATTAAAGCTTTGAGAACCTGTGAGTGAAGCTGATAGTTGCATTAGAGAGAGATTACCAAAATTTCATGAAGAGGAAATGCAGTTGAAGTGTAGAAGAGAGAAAGAGAGAAATGCAGTTGAAGTGTAGAAGAGAGAAAGAAAGAGTAAGGTGATTGATCAAAAACGGTGAGTTTTGTTGTTCTTAAAGTTAAAGTAGAGTGAAACGGTGTGCATTGGAGTGAACCAAAATTAAAGATGATATGGGCCTCGGCTGCTGCGTCAGACTCACAGCCTTGTTTGTCTTATTCTTTAACTCTCTCTCTCTCTATCTCGAGAAGGTTTTAGTACCTCCGCGGTATATGATCCTTTTTCCTCTATCTCTGCAAATTGCAACTTCTCTTTATATTTTGGTCCCATCCAAACCAAATAATCAACCTAAACTCTTCCCAACCACGTCAAATGGTATGCTACTGTTTTTTTATTTTCTGTTAGAGTTGTTGTTCTATATTGTTTGTTAAAATATTTGATGATTTGATTAGGCAAGTGATCAAAATGAATTGAAGCTGTATTCATACTGGAGGAGCAGTTGTTCCTTCCGTGTTCGTATTGCTCTCAACTTGAAAGGTTAATTATTCATTCTTTTTATTTTATTTCTTCTTTCTTTCCCTTTTTACTGATTGAATTTGATAATTAGGGCTGAAATATGAGTACAAAGCAGTTAACTTGGTGAAGGGAGAGCAATTCAGCCCCGGTAAAAGAAAAGAGATGAGCTATTTCAATTTCAATTTCAATTTCACAATTACTCTGCTTTCCTTTTTAATTTATTATTTATGTTTTGGTTGCATGTTATGGTAGAGTTTACAAAGCTGAATCCTATTGGTTATGTCCCGGTGCTTGTCCATGGGGACATGGTGCTTGCTGACTCTTTTGCCATCATAATGGTATTTGTATATCATTACCAATTTATCAATTTCTTTATAAATCATCAAACTTTCCATTTACTTAATCTGTATTTTCAATCACACAGTATTTAGAAGACAAGTATCCTCACCACCATCCATTGTTACCTAAGGATATTCACAAAAAAGCCATCAATTACCAGGTACTATTCTATTCTACTTTATTTAAGAATCGACTCACCTCCTTCTCCTTGTACTTGTACTTGTATTTCTCATTTCTGGATATATAGGCTTGCCAGTATTGTGTCCTCAAGCATACAGCCTCATCAAAATCTAGCTACACTGGTATATATCCCAATCACACTCTTGTGCTTATATACCCCTCTCTTCAAATTTTATGTTTTTTTTCATTCAATTCTTACAACATATAGCATATCAATTTTCTTTTGCTGCTTTTCCTATTTACAGAAGTCCATTGGGGAAAAACTTGGTCCTGATGCGCAACTTGCTTGGGCTAAACATCATGTTGAAAAGGGATGTATAGGTAAGCTAAAAAAACATAGATTTAAGATTTTAAAGAATAGGTAGATACTGGATCACTTCTTTTTTTGTGCCACTTAATGATTACTATTTGCATTTGTTTCAGCACTCGAAAGTCTTTTAAAAGACCATGCTGGAAGATTTGCAACTGGAGATGAAATTTTCCTGGTTTGGTTTCCTGCTTCATCTCTGTCTCTGCCTGTAAACTTGTGTATAGTATATGCAGAGATTTTGTAGAGTCACGGTTTTGGATGTTTCTACCAATGTATTACAGCTGTTAAGAATGCTTTGCTTCTTTTTCTATCTACATTGGATGTACAAGGTGCCTAACCTTTAACACATAATCATGCACCCTAAATCTGTTGAAACTAAATTTAAAATTGGCTACTGCACATAGAAAGACTAAAAGTAATGTGCATCACTCTAAATTTTCAATTTACTACAAAAAAATATTCCAATATTCCTAGGGGTTCTTTTGCTAATGAAGTCACCAACCATCCTAATGTTGCTCTATCTTCTACATCCAAACAAAGATTTTCTTTTGTTGGCTTGTAATGTTATTATAACCTCAATATAAACTATCTGAACCCACTCGTCAATCTATAAGACTGCAATCTGAACATGGTTCTTCTCCCAAGCCCAAACCTCGGATTATCAGACACGAAGGCACCAAACTCAACTCTAAGCATATGTTCTTTTCAAAAGTATATGTATATACATAACTGTGCTGAAGTAAGTCTTATATTCTACATGTCTTTGTTGCACATTGCATGGCATGCTAGAATTTCACTTCCTAAAATAGTTGAGAACATGAGCTTGAATGGAATTAGTTCATGAATTAAGAGTGTTTCTCAAAATGTAATGTAACGCATTCACAATACAGGCAGATTTGTTTCTAGCGCCTCAGATTCATGCAGCGTTTACAAGGTTCAATGTTGACAAGGTAGTGCTCATTCTATAAATTAATGTGCCAGTTACATTTGTAGGCAAATATATCTTCGATCTGCTTTAACTCCAAATTCTTCTTTGACCTTGGTCATCAAGAGTTTGTGGAATCATAGTAGTTGGAAAAATCTATGACCTTGTATACTCTCTTCTACCAGTGTAAATCTTGCTTCTGGTCTGAGAGGCTTTATTTCTTCATCCAACAGCTAGAATTTTTGCTGTGGATATTTTTGGTTTAATTAGTTATGTATTGCTTGCCCCATTTGTTGCTTCTTCTACCTTGTTTTATAATTATAAGGCTACAAAGCTGTCTCTCTCTCTCTCTCTCTCACACACACACACACAGAGGCAAATGATACCTTTATTCAATAATATTGGCTTATTTTAAAGTCCATTCCCATATCTGTATCTGCTGACAGGTTTCTTCTTTTCCAATTATTTATTCCCCTGCAGACTCAATTCCCTATCTTATCCAGGTTGTATGAGACATACGATGAGATACCGGCTTTCCAAGATGCTATGCCAGAAAAGCAGCCAGATGCTCCTCTGACAAGTACTAGTTAAACCAATGGGTTAAGGAGGTACTTGGAAACATTGCATAAATCAGCAATTATTAGTCATTTCTTATCCATTAGGTGTCTAGCATGTAAGTTATATATATAGTTAGGTTTCAAGTGTTGGATTTTATGACCTCCACATGTCCATCAAGCTTGCTAAATATCAAGATAATTGGAAATTAAGAACTACCTCATCTAAAAAATGATCAAAATTATGGTAAATAAACGTTTGATTGTATATATATAAATGATATCGGATTAATATGAAATTTAGCATAAGCATATATGGAGGATATGTAATCCAAGTGTTTCGCAAAGAGAGATACACCATTTGTGACTTTTATCACACACACACATATATATCCTAGAACTAGGGCTAACAGAGGGCTAACATATTACATATGTTGTTTCAATTGGACTTTTGCTTAGTAATACTAGTTAATAAAATATATATATATATATATATATATATATATATATATATATATATTTATATATATATATTTATATATACAATTTCTGAATTTGATTGAAATTTCAATCCTGTTATCTGAAACTTTATTTTGTATTAAGATTACGCTTACCAATTCTCAAAATCTCAAGCATAAGGTGCAGCATAAGGTGCCACATCAAGCTTCGAGATAGAGCTTTTCAGAGCATATTTATATAAAGGTGTTGTAATGAAGCTTGTTACGTCATAGAACGTAGTTGAATAATGTCAGTAACAGTTGATGAAGTGAAGTGATACATACAGTTAATGTTTTGGTTATCTGTTTGAAGTCCCTGAACTTCACTTTGCCTTTGTATCCACTAAAATAAGTTTTGTTTGCCTCCTTTGTTTTCTTCCTATTGTATACCAATAAGATATCATATTTCTAGCAGGAAATGTGTTTGGGCTCCCTTAGAAACTCTTTTACAATTCATTTATTTACCCAAAATAAAAATCTTATGTTTAGTTATTCGTTTAGGTTGTTCTTTTCCTCCATGAGGCAATTGCGAACAACCTGAGCCTTTTGAACAAAAAGCAGATATAAGATTTAATTTAGTCTCAGATAGCACACCATTCTTCTTTTTCTTTTTGTTTCCTCTCTAGATATTAACTTCACCCTTAGGTGAAGCCTAATTATCATCATCGGTGACCTTACCATTCCTTTGGTCAAGAAGTAGTACAAGAATTTCACAGGCCAACCATTAACTCTGTGCTAGTGGCATTTAATTACTCCGCCTGCCATATTGCAAATTTAATTGATATCTCCTGAGATAGTATATTTGTTATGTTATATGAGACGTACTAGTTGGCTAGAACGACCGGTAAATTAAGAAGGATTGAGGGGCTTATTTTACTGTACGTCTGTACACAATTGTTGAGGAATCTATTAGCTTACATTTGAGAAATGATGTTTCCGAGAGTAGTGAGTCGAAATGCCTTATTCATTGTATGATTCATTCTGGGCTTTCCATCTAGGAGACGGTTTAGAACTCAAAGCTTGCATAAACTTGAGCTCACAGATGACCGGATACAACCTTAAGAAGTGAGGTAAAACCCATGGTAAGTACAAAGTCATGTACAAGCAATGTGCATGACCAAGGGCATGGCTTTCTGATGCCATACAAGTGTCTACACATGGCAAGCTGGTTGTCTCACTTAGGCATGGCATGGCTGTCACTCCAATGTTGACAACTTAGCCAAGGCCTTCGGGCTTGAGCTTCATGCTTGACATTATCAGGACATTGAGCTTTCTTTTTTCCCTCTTCCTGGTTGTTGGAAAGGATTTGAAAAGGAGCAGAGGGGAAGATGAGGCCTATAAACATTGTCTTAAACCCAGCCACCCAAAAATAGTGAGGTAGTGAAGACTCACACTTTTGGAGTGGACTTGGGACTTATGTTTATGGGTCTCATTCTCCCCTCCTCTCTCTCTCTCTCTCTCTCAAAGTATCCTTTTGAGAACATTGCTTGTGCATGGTTACGGTTGTTCTCTTGTTTGGTGGATCTGTACTTGTGAGATAAGCCTATCACCAGCTATTTTCTCTTGTTTGGTGGATCTGTACTCGTGAGATAAGCCTATCACCAGCTATTTGGGCACATCGAATTCAGTCGAGTTTGTGTAGTTACAATAGGGCCTACTCGTGTGTTATGATCTCCAAAATTATGTTCCAATGGCAAAACATGCATCACAAATTGTTGAAAAGTTCAAAAAAATTCAGATTGCCTGAAAACACTGATAATAATAAGGGAATCCACAGAACATAGTAGGTAAGTTAGTTGTTTGCTTATTTTTTGTCATCCAAGCAAATGCTAGGCTTTTCTCTACTCGCTCTTTTTCTTCCTCTTTTTTGTACAACTTTTGCTTCTCATATTACTGGCAGTGATTAGTTTATAATCAGAGCACGGCATTTCACTTAGCTTCCCAAAACTCTTTTCGTAGAAGTGCCAGAGTTCTGACCTAATCAAATGAGATATTAAGCAGCAAAATTAATGAAGTAGAATTACAAAAGCATTATAGCAAACTATGAAGAAGATAGTATTCAGTACAAAATTAAACTTTCTTGTATGATATACATACCAGTATGCCAAGAACTGAAACGGTGCATACTTCCCATATATATGTTCAACATCTCTCTCTACTGTTTGAACGGTGGAATTTCTCGCATGTTCCTGCATTAAGATTAAGAAAACTTGGATCATATGAAGCATGTTTTTCGACAGTAGTTATGAGAAATCATGATGAAAAACCAAAAATGTAGCTACCTGTCTTAGATGCCTAATAGTTTCAGAATCTGTTGGAATGACGTGGTAAACTCCCATACACATAAGCACATTGGCACATGTAAAAGGACCAAATCCATAAATTGCCTTCAACTGGTCAGCCAACTTATTGTAGCTGGATTGGGATAAGCTTGCTCCTTTACTCTCTTCTTCAAGTTGTGTTAGTTGAATCTGGCCTTCAACAATAGCCCGAGCAAGTTTCAATATGCGAATTGCTCTATACCCTAGATTGCAGCGTGTTGCCAGAAAACTTTCATCAAGCTTTGCTAGTTCTGTTGGGCTAGGAAAATTTCCAATGTTGTATAGTTCCTCCGCAGCCTGCAGACAAGTTTTGCAGTTTTGAAATGAATCATCTTCTCCAATATTATCAGCCAGAATATGGGACTCTTTAAGCTTTGTTTTTGTGTCTTTTAGTAGGGGAGTGTTGGGAATGAAGTTGTGGTTGCCGGATATTGGGGTCTTAGACTCTGTACTTCCAGCTTCACTCAGTAACACATGGGATGATTGAGTGTGCAGTTCCAAGTGAAGCTCACAAAGTGCTCTAGCCATGCTTAGAGTCCTTGGCCACCTATTAAAGAAAAAGACCGAGTTTGACAAAACAGTTGCATAACAATTTTTCTGAAAGAATTGGTAAGTTACATGGATGAATACAATTAATTGGGTAGGCCAGAATGAGAATGAATACAATTAGAAATTAGAAATTAGAAATTGAAGGCTTGTAGTTGTTATAGTAATAATAGAAATGAAAAAAGAAACTTACTGGCAATTGCAGAGTAGAATGCACTTGACCATGTCCTCAAACAAAGTAGGAGACCTAAACACCCTGCCGTCAAAACTCCTATCTTCATCCACCTTGCACATGTTCCGGTACTCCCTCACAGCCCTGTGCCTCGGTTTCAGACAAACGCAGCATTCGTGACACCTGAGTCAGCAGTGAGTGTCGATGTTGTGGAGTGAGCGCGTAAGGGTAGTGGACGCTGACATGGAGAGATTGAGGGGCCCAGGAATGTTGGGAAATACGGACGAGGACTGAATCTGAATCTGAATCTGTGGTGTCAAGACGGAGTGGACGAAGAAGAGACTTGGAGAGAGGGTCCCACTGATTAGGTGGCATCATGAAGAAGCCATGGCTACACACAGCTTTCTCTAGCTGGAAACTCTTCGCCGCTTCCCCCAATCCCAACTCTAACACCACCACACTCATCTCACTTTTACCACTCAAGACAAGAAAGAATATGACTATTTTGGGTGGGGAGTGGGTGAAGGCTTTTGGATTTAATATAAAACACAAACGGGTGGGCCTTTGGGTTTGAATAATATTCGTTGACATAACACTCAAAGTGATGTAACTGGTTTCTTGAAACTTGAAGCCACGTTCCTTCCTCCGTCAACCATTCCAACTGTTGACAAGTTGGAAGTGTCATTGTCCACTTGTGAACTAGTCTAACATACACACACACAAAATAAATAAATAAATAAGAGTTGCAGGCCGGCCATTTTTTGTTGCCACACATAAAAAAAAAAAAATAATATGCCGGCGCTTAATCATTCAAACCAAGCCTTAACCACTTATCTTTTATACCAATAAACTTCTACTGTGACACAACTTGCCATTATTGTATTGTTATTATCATTACCAATCCTCATTGTTACCTTAGCCAATATGACAAAACCATACTACTTGCCTTGTTTGAATATTTCTGTGAAAATGACATTTTCTGCTTCTTTAAATCCTATTCCTCAAAACCATAATAATATCTTATCTTATTACTATATACTTCCTCTGTCTCGGAGGTGTTCAAACAATGACAGCCCATAGCCCATAGCCATAGCCATACCCAAAGGGGTCAATTCAATAAAGTATACACTTTCACACTTTCACACTTTGTGAAATATTCAATCTTTCTTTAAATCAACCTGCATTAAAAAGTTTGACTATTGAGCTTCTGGCTTTGTATGGTTTGCCTTGCCTCTAGTCGATGTTATGAGATGGGTTCCATTTGAAGCAATTGCAAAAAAAAACCTATCTTCCAACAATTCTGTGGTTTTGAAGCCTAATGGGTCCAAGCACTAGGCTGTTTCTCCTGCTGCTGCTGTTTTTCATCCAATATTTGGTTATAGCACAGACGGCCAACGATGCTACAACGGATTGTAAGTTCAGTTAAATTGCCATATATTTCCTTTTTCTTGGTTTGTTAATCAAGTTTTCATTAGCTTTCTTGCTTTAGTACCTCATGCTTCTCCTTAGCACAAACAAGTGAACAAGAATACATTTTGCAAGTTATTTGCCCATTCATAAATCAATATTTTTGGTTTCTTTTTCTTCCTCTTTTGCTTTTTTCTTTTTTCCCCTCTTTTAGCATTAATAATGACCTTAATATATTTGATTGTTGAGGGAACATGGAAAGACAAAAAATTGGAATTTTGAAGCTCAAAATTTCTACAACTTAATAATTTGAGCAGACAGAAGAGCTCAAAATTTCTACAACTTAATATTGTGTATGGATACCTCTTCTACAAGACTACAAGGCACAATTTTTTGGTAGCATTCAGAAGTTAGAATGACATTATAGTTGTCAAGTTTGATTTAAGTTACTTAGCCCATTTTATTATTATTTTTTTGTTAATGATGATATAATGGTTGTATTTAATGGGTTCTTTAAGGTTACTTCTCAGAACTTGGAACTAGGAAATGCTCCTGGACAGTGCTTTCTTTTTGTTATTTGGGTTGCTGAAATTACAGTAGAGTGCAATTATACCCTGATCATTGCTTTCCCTCAAATGAGATAAAACCAGTCATAATATTTCGTTTGGTTTATTTATATATTCAATATAATACTTACAAACGTGATTTAGCTCAAATGAAAAATGCTCCTCCTATTAGAATGAGATTATAGGTTCAAGACCTATTGTGTTTGTAAATTTATCAATTAATAATATTACTTGATACTTGTATAGATTTGTTTGAAAATTCAAATTACATTTCTTTTCCTTCATGGTGATTCAATCACTAAAACTATCTTATATTTTTGGTGCAGATAATGGTCTACAGTCTCTCAAGGATGAGTTGAAGAACACACCACCAAATTGGGTGGGTGCTGATCCTTGTGGTGGCAATTGGGTTGGGATTAACTGCAACAATTCACGTGTGACCTCCATGTAAATTTCACCTTTAATTGCTTTTTAAAGGTTTTTAATTTTGTCCAGATTTTCATATTAATGTGACTGTTCTTTATTTCAGAATATTACCAAGCATGGGTTTGACAGGAAAGCTATCCAGTGAAATCCTGAAGTTGTCAGAGTTACAGATTTTGTAGGTCTTCTATTTGCACTTAGCCACTTCATGTTTTCATGGAAATCCATTTAACTTATGTTTTCATGGCTACCATATTTTTATATGTCTTAAGATTCAGTGTTCAACATCTGAAGCAGCACATTCCTCATGCCTGGGGCCCTCTTTATCTTTGAGACATGCATCCCAGAAAGCAACCATTTTAGGGGATTATCATCATAAAAATAGTGACTCAGAAATTTTATTTTGTTTTAATTCACAATAGAAGAAATCAATTACTCCATTATTTGATGCAGTATTCACTAGTCACTTCTTCAGTTTGGTCTTCTGTGTGTTCATTCCTGATTATCAGCCTTTTCATTTAGGGATCTATCTTACAACGAGGGCATAACAGGACAACTTAAGAGTTCAATTGGGAATCTAACGAACCTATCAATCCTGTAAGGAATTATCAATTTCTGTCAGAGGATTAGCTCATACTCAACTTGTGTTTAAGATCCCTGTAATTAACCTGTTGCTTTTTGCGCACTAGAATCCTGATTGGTTGCAGTTTCTCTGGCCCTATTCCAGACACAATAGGAAATCTACAGCAGCTAACCTTTCTGTAAGGCTTCTGACATGATCTTATCATTTTTATAGAATGTCAAATGCAATGAAATTACATATGGCTCTTAAGTTATCCTCCATTTAGTAAGCAGTGATGTTCTAGGTGAAGGGTCTATTTTTTCATTCTGTAAATCTCGATTTGAGGCTATATATATTTCAGTTTCACTTTTTGCCCAATATACACTGAATTCTGGAACTTTTCATTGGCTATCAATTGCAGATCTTTGACTAATAATAGCTTCAGTGGACAAATTCCTGCTTCTATTGGATCTCTTTCCAATCTTTATTGGCTTGACCTTGCTGATAATCAGCTTGAAGGATCCATACCAGTCTCTAATGGGGCTACACCTGGTCTTGATATGCTATTTAAAGCAAAGCACTTGTATGTCAATTCTCTATAATTCCAAGCCAATTAGTTTGTTTTCTCCAATCAAGGATGAGCTAAGATCTTTCATCATCTACAGTCATCTGGAAAAGAACAAGCTATCAGGAAACATTCCACCTCGACTTTTCAACTCAAAAATGATTCTAATACATTTGTAAGTTTCGTGAAACTTTCTGACATCTAGAATTTGTAACACTATCAATCTAGTCATTACTTTCCTGCTGCTCATATATTTTTCTTGCAGGATTCTTTACGACAATAATCTCAGTGGCAACATTCCTGATACCCTTCGACAGGTGCAGACTTTGGAAGTGATGTGAGTATCTAGCTCACATGCTCAAGTGAATTCTGCCCAAGATTGTTTCTGTCTGTGAGCTTCTTTCAAGTTATTGTACTGAATATCTTGTTTTCGCTACAGACGCATTGATAGGAATTTATTGAGTGGACCTGTGCCTTCGAACCTCAGCAATCTTTCAAGTGTTGGCGAGCTGTAAGCAAAAAATACCAACACACTAAATATGCAGCATTTATACTTGTTTGATGAAATTCATTTTATCATGTTATGTGGGAATATTCGGTTTACAAAGAGAGATTTTGGTGCTCTGTTTTCAGGCACTTGTCCAACAATAACCTGAATGGTTCTATTCCCGACCTTACTGGCATGAACAGCCTCAACTATGTGTAAGTTGCAATAATATTACTGAGACTATGAATTTCATTTGTGGCGCAGGGGTAAGTGAGTCAAATTTTTATAATTGATGATCAGTTAATCATCCTTTCTTTTATAACCTCCAGTGTGGATACTGTTTGCCACTGTCCTATATCTATGGTAGCTATAGTTAATATTATTGCTATCAATAATTTTTATGTTTAATCTGCAGGGATATGAGCAACAATACTTTCAAGGGGTCCGAAATTCCTCCATGGGCTTCAACCTTAGAGTCCTTGACGACATTGTAAGTTTCACCCCTTCCTACTCCATATCCCTGCTCCCTATTTCTCTCTCATCAACACATACATACTACCTAGGGGTGGACAAAGATAATACATATTTAAAAAAAAGAAAAACGCATGTTTGAAATGTTTAAGGTTGCGCATTCAGCTTTATCTAAGATATCATTGCTTATATTATAGCTGATCAAGTCTTCTCTTACAATTCTATATTGTAGCTTCCCTCCTTGTTTAAAGTGTAAATTGTGATGTGTGTCCTTGCCAGTGCAGTCACTAGTCCTTGCTGCATGTATGAATAAACTCAAGACAACTTGGCCTACTTTGTCCTCATGTGAGCAGGCTGGCTTATAGGGGCGATGAACAAGGGCAGAGTAGTTTGGCAGATTACTATACTTTGATTATATAGTATCTCATCTGCTACCCATAAAAATGTGACTTGTGTTTAGGAAACAAAAAGAAGAATAAAACAAAATAGATAGGACCTAGAAATCAGCACCAAGTGATGAAAGCAGAAAAATTGAACCTAGGAATCACCACCTAGAGTTACTTGGAGTCAGCACCAAGAATGAGAGGTCCTACAAAACCAATAAACATTAATAGGTCCAATTTGGTGTCCGCATGTCATACCAACCCATAATATTCTCATCCTCTCCTTTCTCCCCAATTGAGGCCATAATTTAACATGTAGCGATACCGCTTAACCCAAAGGCTTAAGCCTATGGGTTTGAGCCCAATTATGATATATTACTTCCTATCTTTTTTACATTTTCGCTATGTGGGACTTCTACTCACATGTGTATACCCAACTGTTTACATTGTCATGTTGCATCTCTCTGTAATTTTGACTAAGTGGGTCCCTTATCTGGTCTTGCCTATTAAGTTAATGTTGTTAGCAAGACAGACCATGGTACTTCTGTGCAAGCATTTGTGTTTGTTAAGGTATATTTAAGATTTTTCATTGTCAACCTTAAGCATCCTTCTTCTGGCTTGGGAATGGCCATATAGAAGGTATGGTCCTGCATGTGAAACCGGTGGCTCTCTTCTCTCTCTGTCTCTCGGGTTTGCATGTGTGTGTGTGAATGTATACAGGAAATTTTCTAGCAGGGAAAAAGGTTTAGAGTCTTCAGCATCAATACTCAACCTTTACATCTTTTATTGGCAGAATGATGGAAAACACGCAGCTTGAAGGACAAGTTCCTGTTTCCTTATTCAGCCTTCCCAATTTACAGACTGTGTGAGTATCAGCTTGATCTCAAGTAGCTTCAATTTCAATGCGATTGATGTTGAAAAAATCCAAATGAAACAAACATATAATTTCCATAGGCTCAAACACAATGAAATTTAGCCATACATACACATACAACCATACAATGAAGTGACTGTTCTGACATGTGGGGACAGGGTATTAAGGAACAACAAGCTCAATGGCAAACTAGAGATTGGCACCAACTATAGCAACGATTTGCAACTCGTTGATCTACTGAACAATTCGATTGAGGGCTACGTAGAAACAACAAGAGTATACAACAAGAAATTGATGTAAGCCATATTCAGTTATTTTGGTTGTTTCTTTTTAATTGCAGTGTTTCATTGTTGGAAGTCAGATATCATGATATGTACACTTTCTATAAGCTCTTTTTAACTGTCATTAACGACTTCTCACATCATTGGGTTAATTGTCCTCAATCTTCTGCAGACTTAAGGATAACCCAATTTGTGGTAATAACGACAAGACTTACTGCACGGTTTCCCAATCAAATAATGGCCCATCCTACTCGACTCCATCAAATAACTGTCAGCCTATTTCCTGCAGTTTGGTTCAGGTTTCCAGCCCCAACTGTATATGTGCATATCCATACAGCGGAACTCTAGTTTTCAGAGCACCTTCCTTCTCAGACTTGGAAATCTCAAGTTACTACATAGATCTCCAGGCGTCTCTAATGAATTCTTTTCAGTCCCAAAAACTGCCTGTGGATTCAGTTTCTCTTAGTAACCCATATAAAGACTCATTTGAGCAACTTGAAATAAGCTTACAAGTCTTCCCATCTGGCCAAGATCATTTCAACGAAACAGGAATTTCTTTGATTGCGTTTGTGCTTAGCAATCAGACTTTTAAGCCTCCAGATTTTTTTGGACCATTCTATTTTAGGGCTAAAGCTCCTTATGAGTTCTATACAGGTAACTTCGAGTTCACATTTTAAATAAAATGTAGTACTTGCAGTATTTTCTTTGTCTTATTGAGATGCATCTCTTAAAAAACAAAATTGTCACAATGTTAGCTTGATCCTATTATGACCTATCTCTCTCTCCCTCTTTTGCGTCATTTTGAGGTATCAACAGAATCAAAAAAGTCTATGGGCATAGGCATTATAATTGGAGCAGCAGCTGGTGGCACTGTCCTGCTGCTATTATTAGTCCTTGCTGGGGTTTATGCTTTCCGCCAAAAGAGACGAGCAGAAAGAGCTTCTGATCAATTAAATCCTTTTGGTAAGATAACTATGATGTAAACTTGGCACTTCAGAGATAATAATATTAAATTGTAAGGGTATCATATTGCTTTCATGCCATAAATGCAGCAAACTGGGATCTAAATAGCGGCAGTGGTGGCATTCCTCAATTAAAGGGAGCAAGATGCTTCTCTTTTGAAGAGCTTAAGAAGTACACCAACAAGTTTTCTGAAGCAAATTCTATTGGATCTGGTGGTTATGGAAAGGTATAATTATGGCTACTCTTGATTGTAAATTGATTGTTCACTTAATTTGTGAGAATATACCAGAAGTTTCTTCAAATTCTATAACAAGAATTATTTTTCATTTATGCAATTTGGTTTGTTTTTCTGGCGCTTCATTTCCTTTCCAAAAATTTTCCCTGTTTTCCCATAATTTTCTTGTTAATAAATGCTTCTTAAGCTTCTTACAATAGTTCTGAAATATGTCCGTCACCAAATAAAAACCAATTGTCTAATCTGTCAATATTTTCAGGTTTATCTGGGGACTCTTCCCATTGGTCAACCGATTGCCATAAAACGAGCTCAGAAAGAATCTATGCAGGGTGGGCATGAGTTCAAAACAGAGATCGAACTTCTATCAAGGGTTCATCATAAGAATCTCGTCAGCCTTGTTGGTTTTTGTTTTGATCAAGGTGAACAAATGCTTGTATATGAATTTGTTCCAAATGGTACTTTGAAGGATAGCCTCTCAGGTATTCCAACCTTTCTTCACCTCCTTTACTCTATATTATCAAAAAAGAAAAGAAAAAAAAAAAATGAATTCTGGTACTGGTTGACACTTCAGGTGCATTACTTTATTAATTAATAATATCATGGAACTCTTCAGTTTATTAGCATTTATATTGTTCACCATTAAGTCACTAATTAGGAGACCATATATCTTGTATCTACTTGCAAAAGAAATAAAGAAAATGACACAATAAGATGCACTTAATAAATTTTTTATATTTCAGCAGTGTTCATCCAGAAACAACATGAGAGGAATTCACCATTGTTGTGCTATAATGCATCCCACATCTCACCCCCATGAGAACATATATCACATAATTCTGATTGGTTCTTTCCAGGCAATGTAAATTAGTCCGTAAAGCATGCTAATATAATTCTTCATAAAGATTTAATGAGATATCTGTTGTTTATGCAGGGAAGTCAGGAATCAGATTGGATTGGATGAGGAGACTAAAAGTAGCCCTTGGTGCAGCCAGAGGCCTGGCCTATCTTCATGAACTTGCCAACCCTCCTATTATACACAGGGACATTAAATCAACCAACATTCTGCTGGATGAGCGCTTAGTAGCAAAAGTTGCTGATTTTGGCCTCTCGAAGCCTATGAGTGATGATGAAAAGGATCATGTCACCACTCAAGTTAAAGGCACAATGGTCAGTGCAAAATCCTTTAACCTCTACACCAATGCATTTCCGTAAAATGAAGGGGGAAACAAGAAATGATAGAGGACAACAGTGGTTCATAATAAACTCTCTCAAAAAAAGTTTATTTGTGTTCTCTACCATGTGATTTTTAATGAAATAAAATATGCAGTAGGAGATTATGATAATCCAACTACAATTAGTAATGGAAGAACCGGATCAAGATTTTCACAGAAAATTGTCCCATCGTCGAGTCTTTCTTCTTGGGTAGTTTCTTACCATGTCTTGTTGGACCATATGGTCACATGTATCAGTGTGTAGAATGTAAATTTTCTTAACAAACAATACACATGATTTCCTATAACTAAGGGAATCTATAGTTCAACTAATTTCCTAAAGCCATGTGCATTTAAGTCTTGAGTTCATTTTGAATTACATGGCATTGCATCAAAATCTAGCACTGTAAATTGATTTTTTTATTATGGTGTAGGGCTACTTGGATCCTGAATATTACATGACCCAACAATTGACTGAAAAAAGTGATGTATATAGCTTTGGAGTGGTTATGTTGGAGCTGATAACTGCAAGAATGCCAATTGAACGGGGGAAATATATTGTCAGAGTGGTCCAAACGGCAATGGATAAAACGAAAGTATTATACAACCTGCATGAAGTTCTGGACCCAGCCATTGGTTTGCAAACATCGTTGAAAGGTTTAGAGAAGTTTGTGGACCTGGCAATGAGTTGTGTTGAAGAAGCAGGAGCTAACAGGCCTGCAATGGGTGATGTGGTGAAAGAGATTGAGAACATAATGCAGCTAGCTGGGTTGAACCCGAATGCTGAATCTTCAACCACTTCAGCAAGTTATGAGGAGGTAAGTAAAGGGAATTCTGGCCATCCTTACAGCAAAGAGGCCTTTGATTACAGTGGGGCTTTTCCAACTTCAAAGATTGAGGCTCAATGAGTATGCTTTTACATTTTGAACATTGAGCTTCATGCCAATTGGCTGCTTTATATTGGATAGAAGATGTTGTGATGCTTGTTTCAAAGGGCAAAGAACCAGAATTTGTAATTGAAATGCATGATATTATTTATTTATTTATTTTTATACTGTGGGGGAAATTCCTAGCTTGTTAATATATAGCGGAATGATGATGTTTTTGATTTGTTAGATTGTGGAGATAGTCTTGTGAAAAGTTAAAGAAATTGAATCATTATTAGAAGGCTAATACTTATGTGCCAATTTTAATTGTTTTTATACTGTGATACATTGCTTTAAAAAACTGGTTTTAACTTTGGCTCTTTCTACCAAAAGATGAACAAGTCAGAATTGTATCATGTGACTTTTTTTGTTCATTATAAGCCTTTACTCATCACCACCAACTTTGATTCTTTCAAATAAAGAAATTTTGATTTTGCTTGGGAATCCTGTGGTTGAACTCCTCGTCGCCACATGAGCTTGCCCATGAAGCCAGCCAAGACCTTTATATTTTTAATCTCTATCTTTTGTCCCAATCTTTCAATTGCCAGATTTTAAGAAATTCATGGATTTCAACCTCATCGAAGATTGCTTTTTTGTTCTTCTTCTTCTTCTATATATTTAATTTATTTTTAACAACAATGAAAAATAAATTAATTAAGGAGTTGACGTGGAATTCAGTTTTATGAAGTAGCTGACATGTTATTATCCATGTAAGCTCACACATCAGTCTATAGAGATTTTGTAGTCAAAATTGTAGTGATTCTAGCATTACTCAAACTATTATCAATACCAAATCTAAAAATAGTAAATATAAAAGCAAGACACAAAATTTGGTAATAAAGTAGTAGAAAACCAAATAATAAGTTTATTTATGAAAAAACCACTCATAAAAAAGAAAAACAATTACCACAGTTTATTTACAAAACCTTAATTTGTATAACTAAACTCTCTATTGTTATAACGTCTACAAACCTATTGCTTGCCTTCCTACAATCTATGGAATCTCCCTAAACGAATTTCCCCCACAAACTCCTCGTCTGAATGAACTAAAACTTTTGACACTCCAAGGAACATCTTTGAAGATTTGTGGCAATGGTCCTCCAAGAAAAAGAACTCAGTGGTGTCAATCTCTCAAACATTCTCTTTGGAAACATAAAATGAAAAAAAAAAAAAATAATTCTATGGAGCATAAGGAGGAAAGGCACAAAGTTTTTTTTCTCTCTTAATAGCACAAGGTGTGGCTGCCTTTTCTCTACAGAAAAATCGTGGAAAGTAGGTCTTATATAGTTGCACAAATAGGGTTTAAAGAGACACAAAACCTAGTAAAAATGAATCAGGAAAACAAAATCCTCAATCTCACTCTCGAGTGAGCCCTAACTGAGGTATAGGCGAAGTCTCAGTTTGATTTAAAGATTCACTCGAGCGAGATTATCTTTCGCTTGATCCATTTTCGATCAAGCGGAAAACTACTGTCAGCACTTCTTCAAGGTAGTTTTTACCGGACTATAAATGAAATACATCAAAACCTTAAAATTTCATTACAACCACAGTAAAAAATGGGCCAACATTAATATCCTAACACCTTTTCCTTATTTTATTTTGTTGGCAAATTATATAAAGGTCTAGAGTTTATATCATATTTCATATTAAATCTTTACTGTTTGAATCTAGCACACCCTCTATGCCATTTTCCTGGGAAATTTTTCTTGGATATATAATTTCATTAATTTGTGCAAGATGATTTTTACAAAGGAAAGTTTTTTAAAAAATAATACACCATTAATTGTTGGGTATAATGCATAAAATAATTTATTTTGTGATTTCGTAAACAAGATTATCAAACTGAATATAAATCAGTTTAATATATAAATAAAATAAGCACATTTAAATAAATTCACAGCCCAAATGGAATGCTTAATGAAAGACTTGAAACAGTTCAAATAAATTAAGACTAGTGTTTGACACAAAGTCCTTAAGACAAATTTCGTCGTCTTACAATGGTGTTTTGAGTCTCTTGGATATCTGTTTCTCCAGATATAATGATCAACAACACATAGAAGAAGTATAACAATCATTGTGTGCAATGAATAAAACTCTCTCTCTCTCTCTCTCAACTTGAATAAATGAACGGAAAAATGCAAAACATCCCTAAATTTTCATTTAAAATCAAATAGACAAGTGATATTCTAATTTGAAATTGAAAACCCTTGAACTTTTGAGAATTACTCAAATTGATCCGTATACAAGGCGCATTAACAAACACAAAAAATATAAATATATTTTTTAATTGGATTGGTGTCCCCAACTTGGTTCAACCCAATCATTAAGACCATTGTATATAATTCACAAATGGTCTCTTTTCTTTATTATATGAGATTCAAGTATTTGACTATTTTAAATCACGTTTAAGTAAGGACTTTAGAATTTTAGAAGTCAATTTTTGATTCACTCTTTAATAGTTTTGAGTAAGTGATCACATATTATTATTCTCTCACAAAAGATAATGCAACCTTGCTCTACATGCTCGTCCCACTTTTATTGTGGCTCAATAGTCACCCAAACACTTAAAAAAAAAAAACATTTTTTCCAACATTAATAAGAACCAGGCAGGATGTTTTGTTTTGGAAGCCATTCTGTCATGATCTGTCCCCTTGAAAACGTTTTCATGAATTTTGCATGCATGGAGTGGGCCTGGCATGACTTTGGGCAAACTCTGAACAGTAGCTGGCTCGATTTCTGCTAAGAATGATAGGGCAGTGCAGTGAAGTCAAGGTAGACTTTTTTTTTTATGAGCATGAAAGATAAAGAGACAGAAGAGATCAGGATTGAACTACTACTGGGTCTGGGTCTGGGAGTGCAAGAGGACATCCCAGGAGTCAAGAATGCTAAGATAGTCATCCAAACATATATGGAATAGGCTAAAAGCCAAAGCTGGAATTTTCCTACTCTTCACTCCTATTCTTCTTTTTAATTCCAATATTCCTGAGATGTTATGGATATTTATTTATTTAGGATCTGTAATAACGTGGCAAAATCTGATACATTCATTTCAAAATGGATGGAACCTATAGAATCCCATGCAATGAATATCTGAATTATACTATGATGTTATTCTTGTGATTGTTTGAACTGATGATAAGGGCTTTGTGAAAGATGTTTCTGAGAAGAACGTCCCCATATGGCAAATATATGTCTATATCTCCATTTAATAACTTGCAATGAATCTGGGTGTCATACATTTATGATTTATAGAGAATTTTCTGAGACTGATACCTAATTACCTCATTAGTCACTTCTTTTTGTCTTCTAACTAGGTCGTTATATCGTAATTAATTTGGAAACAAGTTGCAATCTTTATATCAATCTTTCCTCAAATATGACTGCTCATTTTTGTTATAATTTATTTATGACAACAGAAAGTTTGTTCATTCAAATCCTTCTTTTATGCAGCTCTAGCTTGAGTTCTCTAATGCTTCAGTCGATTACATGTCATCATCAAGGGTAATTATTCAGTTTTCCAAGAGTATAGCTATGTGGTACACCCTCAACCTCAAGTAGCAAAACTATCTTCCAAGAATTCTGTGGTTTTGAAGCAAGCCTAATGGGTCGAAGTACTCAGCTGTTTCTGCTGCTGCTGCTGCTTTTCATCCAATGTTTGGTTATAGCACTGACAGCCGATGGTGCCACAAACGACGACTGTATGTTCACTTCAGTCGATTGCTTTCTCCTTTTTCTTGGTTTGTTAATCAAGTTTTCATTGATATGTGTTCCTGAGGTTTCTTGCTTAATACCTTATGCATAATTCAGAAGTTAGGATTTGACATTAGAGTTGTAAAGTATGATTCAAGTTACTTAGCCCATGATATAATTGTGTGGAAATATAATGGTTTAGGTACTTTTAGAGTTAATTTGCAGAACTTGGATGGTGCTTTCTTTTTGTTCTTTGTGTTGCTGAAATAACACTAGATTGCAACCATGTCCCTAAAATTGCATTCTCTCAAATAATTGCCAATGATCTCCACCTCAAATAATTGCCAAACTTATCATCAAAAAATAAAATAAAATCCTTGTATAGTTTTTATTTGACAATTCAAATTGCATTTTTTTTTCTTTCCTTTTTGGTGATTTAATCGTTAATACTGTTTTATAATTTCTGCTGCAGTTGAAGGTCTACTGTCTCTCACGGATGAGTTGAAGAAGAAGAACACACCACAAAGTTGGGAGGGTGCTGATCCTTGTAACAATTGTGCAGGGATTGTGTGCAGCAATTCACGTGTGACCTCCATGTAAGTTTCACCCTTTAATGCTTTTCTTAAGGTTTCTAATTCTGTCCATTTAAAAAAAAAAATATTAATGTGACTTTTTATTTCAGAATATTCACAAGCATGAATTTGACCGGGATGCTATCTAGCGAAATTGGCCAGTTTTCTGAGTTACAGACTTTGTAGGTCTTCTATTTGCGCTTATCTACTTCTTTTTTATGGTAATTTGTTTTACTTTTGTGTTGAGGAAAGACTTGGCTACCATCTGTTTTCATAGGCTTTCAGTACTCAGATGTCTTTAGGATTCAATGCTCAACATCTGAGGAAGCACATTCCTCATGCATCTCAGAGACCAACCATTTCAGGGGATAATCATCATGAAAATAGAGACAAAAAAAATTATTTTGGTTGTATTTCACAATTAGATGAAATCAAATACTCCTTTATTTGATGCAGTATTCACTAGTCGCTTCTTCAGTTTAGTGTTGTGTAAGTTCATTCCTGATTATCAGCTTTCTCATATAGGGATCTATCTTACAGCAAGGACATAACAGGACAACTTCCGAGTTCAATCGGGGATTTAACGAACCTATTAAACCTGTAAGGAATTATCCTATGAATTGCTGTCAGAGGATTAGCTTACACTCAACTTGAGTTTTAGATCCCTGTAGTTAACCTGTTGCTTTTTGCGCTCTAGAAACCTGATTGGTTGCAGTTTCTATGGCTCTATTCCAGACACAATAGGAAATCTACGGCAGCTAACCACTCTTTAAGGCTTTTGACTTGGTGTTCTTCTATTGTTTTGAATTTCTAATGCATTGTCTACTATTATGGCTCTTAAGTTATCTTCCATTTAGCATACAATGTGTTATGGATGAAGGGTCTATTTTTGCATCATGTAAATGGTTCAATGTACACTGAATTCTGGAATTGTCATTCGCAACCAATTAATTCCAACTTCAATATCATCTAAACATAAAATTCCCAATTAATTCCAAATTAAAAATAAAATAAAAAAACAACTCAAAATCAATTAATAAAAAAACACTCACTGTTTTCATCAAAAAAAAAAAAAGCTCTGCCGTGCGTGACCCTGACCCTGTGACCCAGCGTCCCAGCCGTGAGCCGCCACTGCCGCACCAGTGGAACGGTCCTCTTCTCCTCGCGCGGCGCGCCTCCGCCGGTCCGCCCGGAACTCCTCTGGACTCTGGTATGTTTTCTCTCTCTTTCGCTCTTTGACTCTTTCATCTATGCGGCTGTGCCTCTGTGGCTCACGCGGCCTGAGTGCCTGAAGCCACTCACGGACTGACGGTGGACGGACCACGCTCGAAGGCTGTGGACGAAGCCACTCACGGCCTGAGTGCTCTTTGACTCTTTCTTTCTTTCTTTCTTTGATTCTTTCTTCTCCGGTTCTGCTTTCTTTCTCTCTCTTATTTTCTGATTTGATTCTCTAGTCTCTACAATTAGTCTTTTTTTATTCTTTTACTTATTTGTTATTTCACTGTTTCTTTTTTTGCTCAGTTTTTTGTTTTTGTTTTTTTCTCAGTACTTATTTTACTGTTTCAGTTACTTATTTCACTGTTTTCTTTTTTTCTCAGTACATTTGTTTCTCAGTTTTTTTTTTTTTTTTTTCTCAGAACTTAGTCACTGGTTTATTTTAAACTATTAGTTACTTTTATATTTTAGACTTTTAATATTTTATTCTTGAATGTGGTGTGGGTGGATGGTGCACTGGTATATGTGTGCGTGTCAGCATTGAATAATTTCATTATTTGTGGTCTTGTGGGGCACGTATTTAATAAGAAAAACATTTTATTTAAAAAATTATCTTTGTGGTTTGTAGATAAAAATGTCAAGCCAATCTCAGTTAAAGAAGGCAAGAAATACCATTTTTTCATACTATAGAAAAGAATCGAAAGATCAATCAACAAGTGAGACCAATTTATCATCAAATATTAATGTTCTGATTCCCGATGAGCCGCCTTCTTCTGAACCTCAAATAGTTGAATCCACACAAGTTGATATCTCTTCTTTGGAACATGACCCGGGATTACGTCTTCCAATATGGTCATACCCCATTAATGAACATGATAATGTTCGAAGAGCATATATCAAACTGAAAGCCTGTCAACCCAAGTTAGAGAACTATCCAGAAACACTTGGTAAAATTCAAAAACGTAGATTTAACTATTCTTGGTTGGAAGACTTTCCTTGGCTTGAGTATTTAGAATCAAAAGATAAAGCATTTTGTTTTCCATGCTTTCTTTTTGACAAAAATCCACCAAGGTTTCCTAAATTTACCGTTGAAGGGTTTGATAATTGGAAAAGAGTTAAGGGAGATCAATGTGCATTTGCAAATCTTGAAGGGGGTCCTTGTTCCTCACACAATAATGCTATGAATAATTTGGATAGCTTATCGGATCCATCTCTACATATTGATAAAAGGATGCAAGTGCAGGATTCAAAACTAGTTTTGCAAAATCGATTGCGACTCAAGACCACAATAAAATGTGTTAAGTGGCTAGCAATGCAAGCATGTGCTTTTAGAGGTCATGATGAATCTTCGGAGTCATCCAATCGTGGAAATTTCTTTGAAATGTTGAAGTATACAGCTTCTATAAATGAAAGCATTGCTAAAGTTATTTTGGAAAATGCTCCAGGAAATGCCAAATACACGTCGCCGGACATTCAAAAGGAAATCTTGAATATTCTTGCTACAAGGGTGAGAAATAAGATTCGCGAGGAAATTGGGGATGCCAAATTTTGTATTCTTGTTGATGAAGCGCTTGACGAATCTAATAGGGAACAAATGGCTGTTGTTTTAAGATTTGTTAATTGTGATGGTTTTGTTCAAGAGCGTTTTTTTGATGTTGTGGGTGTTGATGAAACAAGTGCCAAAACTCTTAAAAAAGGGATATGCAATGTTCTTACTCGTCACAATCTTCAAGTTGAAAATATGCGAGGTCAAGGGTATGATGGTGCTAGCAATATGAGAGGTGCATGGAATGGATTACAAGCATTGTTTCTCAAAGATTGTCCATATGCATACTATGTACATTGTTTTGCTCATCAACTACAATTAGCATTAGTTGCGGCTGCTAAAGATGTGCCTGATGTTTGGAATTTTTTTTCAAAGTTGAATTCTATTGTAAACCTTGTTGGTGTTTCTCCCAAGCGTCATATGGAGTTAAAAAATATTAAAGCAGATGAGTTAGCAGATATGTTAGCTTCTAGAGAACTTGCAACAGGTAAAGGGGCTAATCAAAGTCGTTCTTTGCAATGACCAGGAGCTACTCGTTGGGGCTCCCATTTTGGTGCTGTTAGTAAGTTGATTGAAATGTTTACTGCAGCTCAGACAGTTCTTGAAAGTATATCTAAGAATGGACTGAATAACAATATACGTGGGGAAGCTAATGGTGCTTATAAATCGACAAAATCATTTAAATTTTGTTTTCTCTTGTTTTTGTTGAATGAAGTTATGGGAATCACTGATTGTCTTTGTCAAGTATTGCAACGCAAATCTCAAGACATCATAAATGCTTTGGATTTAGTCTCGGCTACAAAATGTAATCTTCAAAAGTTGAGACAAGATGGTTGGGATGCTTTCATTGGGGATGTGACATCATTTTGTATTTCAAACAAAATTGATATGCCGGATATGAGTGCTCATTATAAAGAAGGTACTGGTCGTTCTTGTCAACAAAATGATAATATCACAATTGAACATTATTATCGTATTGATCTATTTAATGCTATAATAGATTTTCAATTGTTGGAATTAGATAACAGATTCACAGAACGGACTACAAGACTCCTTGTGCTTAGCTCAGCTTTAAATCCTATTGATGGATTTAAATCATTTAAAATAGATGATATTTGTAGTCTTGCTAGTGAATTCTATCCTGGAGATTTCACTCAAGTTGAGATGGGTAATTTGAGAAGACAGTTAAAACTTTATGAGCATGATGTGTTTCATAACTCCAAATTTCAGAATTTGACTTCTCTTTCTGAATTATGTCGAAGATTGGTTGAAACAGGAAAAGTATCAATCTATTTCTTGATTGATAGATTGGTTCGTCTAGTGTTAACTCTTCCAGTTTCCACAGCAACGACAGAACGAGCATTCTCTGCTATGAAACTTGTAAAAACAACACTTCGGAATAAGATGGAAGATGGGTTTCTTGCAGATTGTTTGGTTATCTACATCGAAAGAGAACTTGCTAGAAATATCGATTCAGATTCGATAATTAATGATTTTTACTCTATCAAGAATCGCAAGGCACCACTTAAGTAGTATTTTTTTTTACTTTATTTAGGATAGTATCTATTGTATTTGCATTGCATTTTTTTTTTAATTTTTATTTTATTTTATGTATAGAATATGCATTGAGGGGTAAGGTTCATTATGTCCCCCCCTGACTAGGTGTATTTTTTTTTTTTATTTAATAAAATTTTCTCGTACCGTCGAGATTTACTTACTTGATATTCCAGCCCACCCTAAAATAAATTCCTGGCTTCGCCCCTGGCTAGACCTAGCTGAAAACCAGCTTGATGGACCCATACCAGTCTCTAATGGGAATACACCTGGTCTTGATATGCTACTTCTTGCAAAGCACTTGATGTCAACTTTCTTTAATTTTAAGCTAAATATTTTGTTTTCTCCAATTAGTGGCAAGCTAAGATTGTTTCATCATCTACAGCCATCTCGACCAGAATAAGCTCTCAGGCGAAATTCCACCTCAACTTTTCAGCTCAAAGATGGTTCTGATACATGTGTAAGTTTCTTGAAACCGTGCCACTACAGCTTCGTTGCAAGCTCTCATAATGCCGACATAAATGACATTTGAAATATGTATAACAGATCTCTCTTCGGTTTGAGTTTTTGTGTTTATTTTCGGAGTATTGTCTCTGCATCAATTTTCGCTCTAATGCCAAATATGAGCTTAATTGTCTTGGATATAAAAGCTAAGAAAAAAAAATCCATTTTGATATTCTAAATTGTATTGCAAAACATTGTCAATTTAGTTGTCACTTTCTATTCGCTCATATTTTGTTTTCCCTGCAGGCTTCTTAACGGAAATAATCTCATTGGCAACATTCCTGATACCCTTGGACTTGTGCAGGGTTTGGAGGTGATGTGAGTATCTAGCTCTCATTCTTTGACAACATTGTAAGTTCTCTCTCATCAAAAATATTAAAAATAGCACTGTTTGAAATATTCATGGTTGCTCATTCTGCTTTTTATAAGACATAATTGTTTACATAATAGCTTAATTTTGTCTTCTCTCACAATTTTAACCTTGCTATTGCTTTAGCTCCTTAAGTGTTTTGTAATTTACAGTTGTTGGGCATGCCTCATAGTCTTCTTCTAAATTTCATGGGGTTCAATATTTATGTGTTGATAATGAACCATTCCAGAAAAGGCTACTGGTTCCCACTTCATCCATTCAACTGTAAACACTCTCCCCAACAACCTCTAGAGTCATACCAGCCAATAAATCAGTGAACTGATAAATTCAGCTGGATTTCTGTTAATATCTTCACCATCAATAGTATATATTCTACTAATATGACATATGCTCAATATCCTCTCCTTTTCACATCCTTCTAGTGTTGTTTGCACGCCATGTAGCATCTCTTCATAATTTTGAGTAGGTGGATCCCTTATCTGGTCTTGTATATTAAGTAATTGGTGTTAGCAAGATAGAACATGGTTGCTAACGTGTATTTAAGAGTTTTCATTGTCAACCTTAAGCATCCTTCTTCTGGCTTGGGAATGGTCCCCGTATGTGAAACCGGTGGTGCTTTTCAGCCTGTTCTCTCTCTGTTCCTTGGATTTGCATGTGTGTGTGAATGTATTAGGAAATTTTCAGGCAGGGACAAGGTTTAAAGTCTTCTAAAGTCTTCAACATTGGAATTCAACCTTCAGATCTTTTATTGGCAGAATGATGGAAAACACACGACTTTGAGGACAAGTTCCTGTTTCCTTATTCAGCCGTCCCAATTTACAGATTGTGTGAGTAACTGAGTATCAGTTCAATCTCAAGTAGCACCAATTTCAACATAACTGATGTTGAGAAAATCCTAATGATAAAGAATGTAATTTTGTTAGGTTTGAGCACAAAGAAATCTAGTTATACACACATAATGATGTGCTATTTTGACATATTGGGACAGGGTATTAACTATTAAGGAACAATCAGCTCAATGATACCTTAGATGTTGGTACCACCTGTAGCAACCAACTGCAACTTATCGATCTGCAGAACAATTCGATTGAAAACTTTGCACAAACAGCTACAGGATATGTACACTATCTTCAGTTTTTTTGTTTCTCTTTTGAAGAGCTTAAGAAGTACACCAACAAGTTTTCTGAAGCAAATTCTATTGGATCTGGGGGTTATGGGAAGGTTTAATTATGACTACTCTTACTAGAATATTGGTTGTTCGCTAAAGAAAGTTTTTTTTTTTTTAATTTTCTAACAAGAAATATTATTCACTTTTGCAGTTTGTTTTGTTTTTATGCCATTTCAAATGCTTGAATTTCCTTTCGAAAATCATTCCTTTTTTTTTTTTTCCCGTAATTTTCTTGTTAATGAAAACTCCTTAAGCTTCTCACTGTGGTTCTGAACTGTTCCTAACATTTTTGTTCAATAATACAGTTTGAAAAAATATTTAGCAAAATAGCACCATTTGAAAAATATTTGTAAAAGGGCAATTTTCCAAAAAAAATTCTTGGAACTTGTAGATAGACACATCAACTTATCTAGGTGCATCTCGTCTCTTGAAGAGTTGAGTTCCAAAAAAGGCTATTTTCTCAAATATTTTTCAAACAGTATTATTTTGCCAAATAATTTTAAAAAACATAGTATAACTGGAAATAAATTCAAGACTAGAATAGTTTAAAGAAAGACCTATCCTAGTGAAGTTGCAAAGACCACCCTTGAAAGAAATAGGAATCCTACACAGAAAGAGATTGGTTAGAAGGGATGATCCCCAGTTTTGGAGACCAATCACCCTCCAAT
Organism: Fagus sylvatica; assembly: GCA_907173295.1. Taxonomy (NCBI): domain Eukaryota; kingdom Viridiplantae; phylum Streptophyta; class Magnoliopsida; order Fagales; family Fagaceae; genus Fagus; species Fagus sylvatica. The sequence goes on along the minus strand of OU015763.1, from coordinate 3,038,384 downwards.
GGTGAAGTTAGTAATGGAGCTTTTTAGAATAGAATAGTATGTTCTAGTTTTCTTTGTTTAGTGCATATTTTTCATGTGTGGTGTTCTTACCATTTTTGTCTTTTTATAGCCTTTCTTCTGACAGCTCATCTGCCATTTGAATGATTACCTTGTCTCTTGAAAGGAGGATGTCAGCTCTGGATGGGACATAAAGGCACCTGGCCGTCCTGGCTTTCGTGACTTGCCTTGGTTCATTTATGACTTTGTGTGCTTCCTCCCCCCGAGGAGTACCATCTGGCAGGTCACATCGCCGTGTTTTAATTAATGCTCTCAACCACCATTCTGACGGGTATTGAATGCTGAGATACCTTGAGTCCGCTCAGGAAATTAGTGCGGACCATGTTAAAGGGTCCGGTCTGGGCCTTGCCTGATACGTGCTGTAATAATATGTGCCAGTCTCCACCTTGGCAAGTGACGCCTTACAGGTTTGTGGATCTTTTTATAACTTTTCCCCTTACAATAGCCCCTCATTCCGTCCTTCATAGTGCAATACTCATAGTGGACGGACTGTGATGTCCGGTCTAGTTCCCGCCAACCGTGCTAAAGGTTCTAATTCGCGTGACCCCTCGTGTTCCGTGTTTCTTGCAATGATGACTTTGGGGCGCCGTGCGCTATCATTGTGACGTCATGCCCATACTTAACCGTCGCACTCTTTATGAGGTCATTATGGGATCCATTAATGTGGCTTCCCCCACACGCTTCTTCCCCTAACCTTTATAAATAACCCCTTTTCTCTTCTAATGGCTCTGTTTGTTGTTTACCTGAACACTCCCCTGCGTTCTCGTCTCTCTCGTCTGTCTCACTCTCTCGATGCCTTTATATCGTCCTTGCTCTCGCCTGTAAGTCGACATTTTTGCTCATATCTCATTTGCTTTCTTTTTAGTCTCTCTCTTCTTTTTGGGATTTTTTGGTTTGAAAAAATGGGTAAGAAGAAAACCAGTGAAGCTAGGGGCAAACTGGGCCGTTATGCGGACACGCCTAAGGCTATAGCCGTGTTCCGTCATGTATACAAGGTCCCAGACAATGTAGGGCTAAAGTACGTGCATTGGAACGATGCACTCAACTTGGCCACATGGGATCTCCTCATCCCCATGGTGGCCGTCGTAGAGGGGGGGTTCGCTTCCCTATAGACCCCCTCCTAGCCGACTTCCTTAGCTACTTTAGCCTAGCCCCCACTCAGGTCAACTTGAATGTCTTTAGGATAGTGATGGGCACCGTTGAGCTGAACAGGAGGCTAGGTTTAGAGCGTAGTACTTATGATATAGTACGGACCTACATTCTTCATAACAACACCAAAATCGAAGCCTTCTCTCTCCGTCCTAGAGATGTCAATTACACATTAGTGAATGGCTTGTCGGACACCAATCGTAATTTTGATGAAGACTTCCTCATAGTGTCTGGAGAGTGGCACTTGCCCGGACGCAGGTGCCCCACCAAGGAAGGGGTTCCAGGTCTGACTCTGTAAACTTGATTTATAGCACGACCATTTAATGATTTAGTATTGACCTCTTTTTGCCCATTTTGTTTTTGGCAGACTCTCGAAGAAGACAGCCGCACAAAAGTCTAATAAAAATAAACAGCCTCCATCAGGCCTAGGAGAGCGAGCTGTGCACGGACGACTACGGACAGCCGCGCTCGACTCCACTGCTGCTCCGCTACGTGGCGCGCATGCATTCTTACTTAGCCTGCTGGCTAGTGCCTGACATCCGTGCCACCAGACTAGATCCGACCAACCTTCCCCTGCCCCCCATTGACATTAGGGACGTTTTGGACGTCGCGACACCAAATATGTTCGGCATTAATTTGAGGAACCTACTCCCCAACTAGGTTGATGAGGGCACATCGGATAACGTGCCAGCCTCCTCCTAACTGATCTAGCGAAAGAGAGCAAGGGGGGAGAGCTTTGCAGGGCTGAGCTGCCCGGCGGTTCCCACTCCGCCTCCCAATCCGTTGGGCCAAGAGGCACCAGGGGCGGACCACCTTTTTACACAATTGGGCAACGTGGTCCGACCCGGGATGTTGCTATGGTCCGGCTCCCAAACTCGGGGGGATGGCTCCATGCCCCTATGGGCACCACAGTTGGAGTACCATGGGGGAGACGCCGTCACGGAGGTGGACTGCATCCTGCCCGTGGGGGACGGGTGCAGCGTGGTAGTGGCTAACGCAATTTGTCAGGCCGCCCGTCTTCCACTCAATATGGGTGAGTGGAAGAAGTCCTCAGATGACGAGCTGATCAACAGCCTGAGGAAGGGTCTCCTCATGGTAAGCACGCCTTCATTTATTTATCTAAGTCTTTGTATCTTTTGCTTTGGCTAACACTTTTGACGTCTTGCAAGGAGTTCAAGTGTCTTTGGAGTTGGAGGACCGCTTCTGGGCCAACAAAGAACACCTAGCTCATGCCAATAGCCTTGCCACCCGGTATTAGGATGCAAAGAAGAAGGCGACAGAAGCTAAGAAATTGGCTGATGCTGCTAATGCAAATAGGGTGAAGGCTGAAGAGTCTTTCCAGGCCGCACTGGAGTCACTTACTAAAACTGAGAAGAGGATTTGGGCTTATGAGTTAAAGTCCGAGCAGGCCAAAAGAGCGGCATATGAGGCCGGAAGCAAGGAAGCTCAAGACGAGATGAGCCTTCAGCTTCCCGGTGTCTACAATGAATTCTATACAGACAGTTGGCATGCAGCCGTCGGTTTTTTGAACTCCGGACTGACGTCGCTAACTCTGGAGCCGCCTTCTTTTCCTTTCCCTGGCGCTCCCCCACCTCATCCCCCTGAGGCAGGCACAGACGTGGTTGACCTGGAGGACGCCAAGGTGACCTCCGTGCCGGCGGCAGAGGAGCTTGTTGGTGTCGCCCTCTCACAAGATGTTTCTACCCAACTGCTAAAGGAGGGAGCACAGCTCCTTTGGACACTGATTTTGCTGATGTATAATAATAATAATAATAATAATAATAATAATAATAATAATAATAATTAATCTTTTTGTAAAAAACTTTAAAACCTCTAAATATTATTGTGTTTTTGTAAACTCTCCTTTTTTGATAGAATGGAATGTTGCGCAGTTTTGCTTTTATGTTTTGAATGAATGCTGTGGTGAATTATCCGTACCGTATTTACACTAATAGTCTCATTTGTACTTATCTCAGTGAGGGCTGCCCTGGTGCTTGATAGGGTTGTTGCATGCCGTACTCATAGTCGTGAGTAATTTGTAGGATAACACTTTTAGATGTAGCCCTGACGTACGGTCAGGATTTCATGTTCCCTGAGTGAGTGACGTTCTGCCGGACCATGTGGGTTTTTTACAGGCAGAGAATTTGTTAAGTACCTAGCACGGTCAGTATTTAATGCTGTTCTGCCACACCACGTAGGGTGTTATAGGCAGAAAATTTTGTTAAGTACTTGGCACGGCCAGGATTTAGTGCCGTTCTGCCACACAACGTAGGGTGTTATAGGCAGAAAATTTTGTTAAGTACCTGGCACGGCCAGGATTTAGTGCCGTTTTGCCACACAACGTAAGGTGTCATAGGTAGAAAATTTTGTTAAGTACCTGGTACGGCCAGGATTTAGTGCCGTTCTGCCACACAACGTAGGGTGTCATAGGCAGAAAATTTGGTTAAGTACCTGGCATGGCCAGGATTTAGTGCTATTTTGCCATACCACGTGGGGTTTTGCTGATAGAAATTGTTAAGTACCTGGCATGGCCAGGGTTTAGTGCCGTTCTACCATACCACGTAAGGTTTTACTGGTAGAAAATTGTTAAATATCTGGCATGGCCAGGGTTTAGTGCTGTCCAACCGGCTAGTAACCAAGTACCATATGCGACAGAAGTTTGTGAGTTTCAAGAAATAGGAAGAAAGCACCATTACTACTAATAAAACTTTTTCAGGTTACATATATTCCAAGGTCGCTTCAGGGGCTTGTTGTCCATCCCTGCAAGGTTGAATGCCCCTAGTTCGGCCTCTGATATAATCTGGTAGGGCCCTTCCCAATTTGCTCCCAACTTGCCCTGTGTTGGGTCTTTCTTGCTTCCTATTACTTTGTGCAACACCAAGTCTCCCTGTGTGAGGACCCGTTTACTTACATTTTTGCCGTACTTTTTCCTTAAATTGCCTTAATAAGATGCCAGCCTGATCATGGCGAGGTCTTTGCGTTCTTGAGCTAGGTCCAAATCTTTAGCTAGCGTATGCTCGTTATTCTCCGGGTCGAACTCCTCTGAGTGTAAGGTGGGAAGGCCTATCTCAAGTGGGATCACGGCCTCCACCCCGTATGTAAGAGAGAACGGGGTCTCTCCTGTTGAGTTCCGGGGTGTCGTTCTAAATGTCCATAGTACGTTGGGCAGCTCTTCCACCCATCGCCCCTTGGCTTTTTCTAGCATTTTCTTGATTCCGTTAAGGATAGTTTTGTTACGAGACTTTGCCTGCCCGTTTCCTTATGGATAGGCCGGGTTGGAGAAATGATTTCTGATTCCAAACTCTGAGTAGAACTCCTTGAACGGTCCGCTATCGAACTGTGTGCCATTATCAGAGATGAGGCATCTGGGGATACCGAAGCGAGTTATTATGTTCTTCCAGACAAATTTTCTTGATTCGGAGTCAGTGATTCGTGTGAAGTGCTCCACCTCTTCCCACTTTGTAAAATAGTCAGTTGCCACAATCAACCATTGCCTATTCCTCGTTGCTTGAGGTAGTGGTTCGACCAAGTCTAGCCCCCACTGGGCGAACGGCCATGGATTGGATATAGGATTAAGTTCAGATGCGGGTTTATGTATCGTTGGAGCGAATACCTGGCACTTCTTACAGCACCTGACATACTGAGCTGCGTCCTTCTGTACGTATGACCATTAGTAGCCTTGGCCGATTGCTCTATAGGCCAACGAGCGTCCTTCAGTATGGCTGCCGCATACACCCTCGTGAATTTCGTACAGCAAGTTTTGGACCAGGCCTGGATGTACACAAAGGAGGTAAGGCCCTGTGTAAGATTTTTTGTACAACATTCCCTCTCGCGAGACTCAGTACCTCGTTACTGTCTTACGAACCTTAACTGCTTCTTTCTGGTCTGCTAGCAATATGTCTTTCGACAAGTGATTCAATATTGGGTCCATCCATCTGGGGCCCATATCGATTTGACGTACGCTATCCTGGCCTTTTTGTGCTATGCTAGGGAAGTCTTGGACTCCCACAGTTATAGTCCTTCTGAAATCTGGCACCACAGAGGATGCCAGGCCAGCCAGCGAGTCTGTGTGCCTATTGTGTTCTCAGTCTATTCTTTCGATATTAAATTTACGAAAGCTGTTCAAAAGGCTCTTGGCTAACTCTAGATAAGCTATCATCCTCTCGTCCTTGGACATATATTCTTCGGTCAATTGATTGACTATCAATTGGGAATCATAGTGTATGGTGAGGGAGTCAGTGCCAAGCCGACTAGAGGCCCTGAGGCCATGCATGAGGGCTTCGTATTCGGCTTCATTGTTTGAGGCGCCAAAGTCTAGCTTGACTGTTTATTCCAAGAGTTCCCCCTCTGGTGATATCAGGACTATTCCTAAGCCAGAGCCTCTGGAATTTGCCGTGCCATCAACATATAATACCCAACCTGTTACCTCATGGATCCGCTCAGCAACTCTGATGTCTTGTTCTCCAATGGGCGTGCTGTTGTTCTCTGGTGCAAACTCGGCTATGAAGTCGGCTAGTACCT
>OU015763.1:2930310-3032557 GCA_907173295.1 Fagus sylvatica | reverse complement strand
TTTCATCCTTTAATATATTTTTTGCGAGTCTTTATTCCTTGGATTTATATTTCATAACTTTTTCTTCTTGTCTATTCAGGCTACCCAGGGCATCCTTTCAATGGAGTCCAGGGTTGTTAACATGACCCAAGAACTTCAAAAGAAGGGTGCCGATTACAAAAGGCTTGAGGACCAACACTTTATAAATGTCAACCTGATGAAAGAGGCCGAAGAGCGGGCCAGAACTGAGGTGGAGAAAAGAAAGAAAGCCGAAGTGGAGCTGACCGAACAGAAGGAGAAGGTACGGAAGCTAGAGTCCGAATGCATTGCCGCGATCGAACGAGCCCGAATAGAAGGAATAGAAGAAGGGAAGGCCGAAGGAAAAAAGTTTGGTCATGAGGGGGCTATGGAGGAAGCTAGGACTCAGTTCTGAATGGTGTACAACACAGGTTTTAGGCGGGGATGGAAATCTGCCCTGACTAAAACCGAACAGCCAAAAACGTCCGAGCTCTTCCTACGCTCGAACACCCCCATCCCATACCCCGAGGAGGGTCTTAGAAATTCTAAAGATGAAGCTGAAGGAGAGGAAGAAGATGAAGAAGAAGATGAAGAAGAAGATGACGAAGAGGGAGAGGAGGGAAGAAGGCCGGACAGCATGCCAGAAGGTTCACAACCTGCCTCGACCGAAGGAGCAGTAGATGCTCCCGATCCTTCGATTTAGTTTGCGATTTCATTTTCCTTTATATGTAATTAATTAACAGTCCTTTGTTTTAAGTTAGTTTTTTCTTTTCTTTTTTCCCTTAGAATTTTCTCCTCAATTTGAATACTTAAACTTTTGGAGGATTCTATTTTTTTCCATGTAATCTAATGTTAAGCGTTTAAGTTTTAGTTTGTTTTATTATGCCTATGAATTTTCCTTATCTTGAATGGCACCTTAAAATAAAACGTTCATAAGGAAATAACTCCGAATTAACATGAGCATATAGTTTAGAAATAACTCCAAATTAACTTGGGCATACAGTTCAGTCCTTATATTTCCCCTATTTCTATATATAAATAATAATAAAACAAGAAATACCTTAGTACATCCGAAAGAGTCAGCTCCTTCTCTAATATAGGCAATCCGATGCTCCCTGTGAAATCATAAACCTGAACAACATATTGCCCAATCTAATATTTACATATTTTCTCAGAATGACAAAATCCTTCCGAACAACTATTTTTGGATATAGGATGCTTAACCACTCCCCCAGAAGTGTTAAGTTCCTTCCGAACAGCCTTTTTGATATGTATAGGATGCTTAACCACTCCCCCAGAAGTGTTAAGTTCCTTCCGAACAACCTTTTTGATATGTATAGGATGCTTAACCACTCTCCCAGAAGTGTTAAGTTCCTTCCGAACAACCTTTTTGATATGTATAGGATGCTTAACCACTCTCCCAGAAGTGTTAAGTTCCCTTGGAACAACCTTTTTTGATATATATAGGATGCTTAACCACTCCCCCAGAAGTGTTAAGTTCCCTTGGAACAACCTTTTTTAATATATATAAGATGCTTAACCACTCCCCCAGAAGTGTTAAGTTCCCTTGGAACAACTTTTTTTGATATATATAGGATGCTTAACCACTCCCTCAGAAGTGTTAAGTTCCCTTGGAACAAACTTTTTTGATATATATAGGATGCTTAACCACTCCCCCAGAAGTGTTAAGTTCCCTTGGAACAACCTTTTTTGATATATATAGGATGCTTAACCACTCCCCCAGAAGTGTTAAGTTCCCTTGGAACAACCTTTTTTGATATATATAGGATGCTTAACCACTCCCTCAGAAGTGTTAAGTTCCTTTCGAACAATAATTATTTGGATAGGATGCTCATACATTAACATGAAATGACAAGTTCCGTCCAAACAAAAGTTGTATAAATAATACACAGTGTTAATAATACCTCTGTTTAACTATTTCATTTTATTCAGAAGAAATATTTTTTGAGATTACATATATTCCATGGCCTAGGGATTGGTTTTCCCTCCATATCTTCTAATCTGTATGCTCCTACTCCAGCAAATGAAGTTACCTTATAAGGTCCTTCCCAGTTCGGTCCGAGCTTGCCATCGTTCGGATTCCGGGTGTTAGCTACCACCTTACGTAGCACCAGATCATTAATCTGAAAGCTTCTGGGTCTAATATTCTTGTCATACCCCCTTTTCATCTGACGCTAATAGGAAGTCAACCTTATAGCAGCTATATCTCTCCTTTCTTCCATCAGGTTGAGATCTTTTATGAGGTTATTTTCATTCTGTTCGGCATCGAATTCTGTTGTTCGAGTAGTAGGGAGGCCGACTTCTAGTGGGATGACAGCTTCCACACCATATGCCAAAGCAAATGGAGTTTCTCCGGTCGACCTCCTATGGGTTGTTCGGTGAGTCCACAACACACTAGGAAGCTCTTCAACCCATTTACCCTTCGCCTCTTCCAATCTCTTCTTGATTCCATCAAGAATCACCTTGTTTGAAACTTCGGCCTGTCCATTGGCTTGAGGATAACCCGGTGTAGAGAAAAAAATTTTTATTCCCAAATCCGAACAAAATCCTTTAAAAACCCTGCCTTCGAACTGAGTTCCATTATCTGATATCACCGCCCAAGGTATTCCAAATCGGGTGACTACATTCTTCCAGAGGAAACGCTTAGCATCCACGTCCCGAATATGGGCCAATGGCTCGGCTTCCACCCATTTCGTAAAGTAATCTGTGGCCACAATTAGGAACTTCTTATTCCCTGGCGCTCGAGGCAGAGGCCCTACAATGTCTATTCCCCACTGAGCAAAAGGCCAGGGACTGGATAAAGGATTAAGCTCCCGAGCAGGTTGATGGATTTTCGGAGCAAATCGTTGACATTTATCACACGCCTTCACGTATCGAACAGAATCGCTCTGCATATAGGGCCACCAATAACCTTGTGACATTGCTCGGTGAGCCAATGACCGACCTCCGGTATGACTTCCACAGATACCCTCATGAATTTCATAAAGTAAGTTATTAACCAAGTCCGGGTGAAAACAGAGTAAATAGGGCCCTGAAAAGGATCTTTTGTAAAGTCTGCCTTCCTTAGATAGCCAATAACCCGGGGCCTTCCTTTTAACAATATCAGCTTCTTTCTGATCCTCAGACAACTGATTGTTCTGCAAATATGCCATCAACGGGTCCATCCAACTCGCCACTGGTCTTGTAACATTGAGAATATCCAACTCGACATTTTGAGAACTCGGAGAATTCAACACTTCCACTGTTACTGTTCTTTCCATATTTGTTTCCTTGGCCGTGGCTAACTTGGCCAAAATGTCAGCATGAGAATTATGCTCTCTTCCAATCTGTTCCACCTGAGTGAATTCAAACTTAGATAATGAACTCTTAACAGCTCGGAGGTATAATGCCATCCGCTCATCCCGAGCTTGATACTCTCCCGAAATCTGATTAACCACTAACTGTGAATCACAAAATACCCGCAACCGGTCTGCTCCCAGTTTTCTGGCACATTTCAACCCGATCAGCAACGCTTCGTATTCGGATTCATTGTTCGATACCAAAAAATTTAGCCTCACGGCCTGTTCCATAATCAATCCTTCCGGGGAGATTAGCACTGCTCCCACTCCTGATCCCATGGCATTTGATGCACCGTCCACAAACAGCTTCCATTCAGTAGGGACTGAATTGGTCTCCAATCCCAAAGAATTGGTTGGTCCAAGTTCCAAATCTTTCCCCTGAAACTCAGCCACAAAATCTGCCAATACTTGTCCCTTAATTGAAGTTCTCGGCTTATACTCCACTCCGAGAGATCCGAGCTGTACTCCCCATCTAGTGATCCTTCCGGAGAAATCCGAACATTGCAACAAAGCCTTGAGAGGTAAATCCGTCAGCACAGTCACTGTAGTGGCTTGGAAATATTGTGGAAGTTTCTTCACTGCTCGAACCAAGGCCAGGGTGGCCTTCTCGAGTGGTAAATATCTAGACTCTGCTTCGGTCATAGTCTTACTTATAAAAAAGATTGGTCTTTGATAATCGAGCGTTTCCCGAACAAGAACCGCACTTACTGCATGTTCCGACACCGCCAAATAAAGATAGAGTGGTTCTCCCGGAGAAGGGATGGATAAACAAGGCAGTGAGGAAAGATAAGCTTTTATACTCTGAAAAACAGCCGAGCAATCTTCGTCCCATAAAAACTTTCTTTTCTTCCCTAACAGCCGAAAGAAAGGGCGACACTTATCAGCCGATCGAGAAATGAAGCGACTAAGAGCAGCTATCATGCCTGTTAAGCGTTGAACTTGTTTAGTGTTTTTGGGTTCCTCAAGACTTATCAATGCAGAGATCTGGTCTGGATTAGCTTCAATCCCTCTACTACTGATGATGTGACCCAAGAACTTTCCTAAACGTACTCTGAACAGACATTTTGAAGCATTAAGGCGCAACTCGTCCCTTCGGAGAATCTCAAAGACTTCTCTCAAATGAGCTAAATGGTCCTCCTTTCTGACACTCTTTACTAACATATCATCAATATAGACTTCCACGGTCTTTCCGATTTGACTTCCGAACATGGTGGTCATCATAGTAGGTAGCTCCCGCATTTTTCAACCCAAACGGCATCACCTTGTAACAATACGCCCCTCGGGGAGTAATAAAAGCCGTTTTCTCCTGGTCGGACAAAGTCATGGGAATTTGATGATATCCCTGAAATGCGTCCAAGAAACTCATCCGATCGTGTCCTGCTGCCGAGTCAACCAGCTGATCTATTCTTGGGAGGGGAAAATGATCTTTCGGACAAACCTTATTCAGATCGGTGAAGTCCACACAGACTCTCCACTTCCCATTCTTCTTCTGTACCACAACCGTGTTTGATAGCCAAGTCGGGTATAGGATTGGTCGAATTACTTCCGCGGCCAATAATCTTCTGACCTCCTCCATGATTATCTCCGATCTCTCCAGAGCTAGTTTCCGACGCCTTTGTTGAACGAGCTTAGCATCGGAAGGTATAGCAAGGGAATGACACGCCAGATTAGGTGATACCCCCGGGGCTTCATAAACCGACCAGGCGAATATGTCTCGGAATTCCCGTAGTAAGGTTACCAGCTCGTCTTTATCAGGGAGAGATAGATTTACGCCGACCTGAAAATAAAGTTCAGGTTTAGATGAATCAAAGTGTACCTTTTCGGGCTCTTCTTGTTTGATACTTTCCCCTTCCACAGTCCCCGGTGATTGTAATTGTCATGATATCCCTGCTGGATCCACTTTCCCCGGAGTGTTTTTCTTAGCAGCTGCCAAAACACATTGCTTGGCTGCTACTTGATCACCATTTATTTCCATAACACCATTCTTGGTGGGAAATCTCAACTTTTGATGTAAGGTGGAAGGAATGGCCCTCATCTTGTGCAACCAACTTCTCCCCATAATGGCATTGTAGGGTGACGGAGCCTGAACCACTATGAACTCCGTTTGAAGGTTGATTGGTCCTGCCAGCACCGGGAGAGTCGTCTTTCCCAATGGGATTGTTGATTCTCCTGAAAAACCGAAGACTGGAGAACTGAATTCGGATAGGTCGGACTTTCCCAAACCCAATTTCTCATAGAGCTCCTGGTACATTACTTCGGCGAAACTTCCCTGATCCACCAAAACTCTTTTAACATCGTAGTTCTTGATACGAAGCGTTATAACAAGAAGATCATTATGGGGTAGCTGGACGTCATGTAGATCACTATCAGAAAATGAGATAGTCCCATTAACGGACAAGACATGAGCTTCCGAACAAAGTCTTGGCACCAAATGAGCAGAGTCCGAAATCCCATAACTCTGTCTGAGGTGAAAAGCTTTCTGAAGATCCGACCGATAAGACGCCGGACTAATAGACGTACACAAAGGACTGAGTATCACATGTATTACACTTGTGGGGGCTGTTCCCGAACTTCCTGGTTGGTCTTCGCTCTGTTTCGTCTTTTCCCGTTCGGTCAAACTGAGATTCACATACTCGCTCAGATGTCCATCAGAGACCAGTTGCTCTAAGTGAGACTTGAACTTGTAACAATTTTCGGTGAGGTGGCCCCGTTCACGATGATAGTAACACATGGGTCTTTGACTCCGAACTGCAGGATCGCCTGGCAATTTTGGTGGCCAGACAAAGAAAGGTTCTGCTTTAATCTTCTCAAGAATCCGATAGATCGGCTCCTTAAACACTGTGCTGTGTGCTTTGAATGACGGAGCAACGAAGTTACTTAGGACCGTAGCAACTCTGGGAACCTTATTCAGTTGAGTAGATGGTTTAAGATTTGGTGGCCGAACAGGAACTTCGGTTTTAACTGTATTGCCGTTACCTTTATCTTCTTCCAACCTTATAAACTGCTCTATTTGAGACATTAATTTTTTCATGCTACTGGGAGGGCGTTTAGTCAAAGACTGACGCAAACCCGAATCAACGGGCAAACCCAGTTTGAATGTCGGAACAGCTACATCTTCTCCGCAACCATCTATATCATTATAAGTCTCCGAGTACCTGGTTGCATAATTTTTAATTGATTCATTATGACCTAGTTTCATAGTCATTAGAGCATCCATACCCTTGGGTCTTCGACTGTTCGTTATGAACCTTCCAACAAATGCTTCAGCCATTTGATCCCAGGACGAGATTGTACCTCGGTCAATCTGGTTGAACCAACGAAGGGCAACTTCTCCCAAGCTGGATGGGAACAATTTACACATGAGAGCATCATTGTGCCGAGACAAGGCCATTCTCTGGTGGTAATGACCTATATGGGCAACGGGGTCTGTTCGACCATTGTACATCTCAAATCCAGGCGCTATATATCTTGGTGGTAGCTTAGCGCGCTCTATCTCCTCGGAGAAAGGTGATGAAGAGATTTGGTCAAGTGCCTTCCAGACAGCCCCTTGTTCTCCCCAGTTGCCTCTTTTTTTTGGTACCTTAGGAGGCAAAGCATCTCCTCCTGGGTGTTGACTGGGGCCCTTGCTAGGGGGCTTCGAATGAATAGAGCCAGGGACTTTCTTTGTTGGAGATGGTATTTCTACCTCCAATTCAGGGTGTGCATTCGAGAACGCTTCAGAATTTTCTTGGTTGTTTTTCTCACGTCCTTTCCTCGGCCTTTCTTTTACTGGAGTCTTGTCTCTAACTCGCCTCTTCAGACTGCTTATCTGCCGTTGGAGTCCAGCTATGATACTCTGACTACCTTGGGTTAGGGATCTTGATGAGGATGGAGCATTTGGGTTATTCCTTACTGATCTCTGACTCTCCAGACTCTGACTGGGATTGGTGTGTATGGAAGGGAAGGTTGAGGTCGAAGATGGTGTATGATGGGATGGTCTATAAGATGATCCTGAGGAGGATCCCTCAAAACGAGAGGGACCTTGTGATTGGTTGGATGAAGGTGGGGGAAAGGCAGGCCCTGAACGTGCCATCAAGAGTGAATTTTGAAATTATCCTAGTGTTAAGAAGCTTCCCACAGACGGCGCCAATTGTAGGTGGGATTTTTTTCAGATGATATTGGAAAAGCTAATTAACACTAAATAACACTATAATTCCTGAACATGAACTGAACTGAAGTGACTTCGTTCCGAACAGGATGGAACTCTCGAGCCTGCAAGATAAACAAAAGCAAATGCTCAGAAGACCTTGGTTAACCCAGTGGGGGTTAACATATGATTCTCCGATGGTTTTGTCAGTGATCCCATAACTTAAAGAAAAAATGTAGCAATAATCTCTTTCCTTTTTCTAAACTGTATTTCTCAGATGTAATTTGTAATTCTGGAACACCTCCTTTGTTGTTGTTTCCTTTATTTATATACCCTTTTTTCTAAAGATCTTATTCCTTTTTTCCTTTATCCTCTTCCTCCTTCTTTCTTTTCAGGGCATTAATGCTCTCTGTTTTACAGCCCATTTTTATCGTTTATCTCCCATTTGGTTCAGAATAATCCTGACATTAACTTGATATTTTGCTTAGCATTTAATGCAATAGATTGGTTTTAAACTCACTTTACATTTAATATTTTATAATAACCTGATATTTAATTCGTTCTTAATATAATATTCTGAAGGGATTCCTCATGCCTTATCATTAGTTCAGGCCTTTTACATATGTTTTGAACCTAACCGAACAGATCTGACGTGTAAGGTCTGTTCGGTAATAAACCGAACACGTAATGCTTAAATTTACAATTGTATTGTCCGAATAAATTTTTCCCCTCCAGATACAATTCTGACTTGTTCATCTTTTGGTAGGAAGAGCCAAAGTTAAAACTAGTTTTTTAAAGCAATGTATCACAGTATACAAACTATTAAAATTGGCACATAAGTATTAGCCTTCTAATAATGATTCAATTTCTTTAACTTTTCACAAGATTATCTCCACAATCTAACAAATCAAAAACATCATCATTCCGCTATATATTAACAAGCTAGGAATTTCCCCCACAGTACATGCATTTCAATTACAAATTCTGGTTCTTTGCCCTGTGAAACAAGCATCACAGTATAAAAACTATTAAAATTGGCACATAAGTATTAGCCTTCTAATAATGATTCAATTTCTTTAACTTTTCACAAGATTATCTCCACAATCTAACAAATCAAAAATATCATCATTCCGCTATATATTAACAAGCTAGGAATTTCCCCCACAGTATAAAAAAAATAAATAATATCATGCATTTCAATTACAAATTCTGGTTCTTTGCCCTTTGAAACAAGCATCACAACATCTTCTATCCAATATAAAGCAGCCAATTGGCATGAAGCTCAATGTTCAAAATGTAAAAGCATACTCATTGAGCCTCAATCTTTGAAGTTGGAAAAGCCCCACTGTAATTCAGGGGCGGAGCTGTGTACAAGCTTGACTGGGCTATAGCCCAGTCAAGCTTTTTTTTTTTTTTTAAATTTCATAGGTAATTTTTTTTTTTTTTTTAATAGTCCTATACCTAGCCCAGTCTAAATTTTAATCACAATCCCAACCCTAGCCCAGTCCAATTCATTAGCAAGCAATTCCAATTTAAAACCCAAAATTATCTAGACATAAAATCAACCCAGCAAATCCAATAAAACCCTAACCCAATTAATTCCAACTTCAATATCATCTAAACATAAAATTCCCAATTAATTCCAAATTAAAAATAAAATAAAAAAACAACTCAAAATCAATTAATAAAAAAACACTCACTGTTTTCATCAAAAAAAAAAAAAGCTCTGCCGTGCGTGACCCTGACCCTGTGACCCAGCGTCCCAGCCGTGAGCCGCCACTGCCGCACCAGTGGAACGGTCCTCTTCTCCTCGCGCGGCGCGCCTCCGCCGGTCCGCCCGGAACTCCTCTGGACTCTGGTATGTTTTCTCTCTCTTTCGCTCTTTGACTCTTTCATCTATGCGGCTGTGCCTCTGTGGCTCACGCGGCCTGAGTGCCTGAAGCCACTCACGGACTGACGGTGGACGGACCACGCTCGAAGGCTGTGGACGAAGCCACTCACGGCCTGAGTGCTCTTTGACTCTTTCTTTCTTTCTTTCTTTGATTCTTTCTTCTCCGGTTCTCCTTTCTTTCTCTCTCTTATTTTCTGATTTGATTCTCTAGTCTCTACAATTAGTCTTTTTTTATTCTTTTACTTATTTGTTATTTCACTGTTTCTTTTTTTGCTCAGTTTTTTGTTTTTGTTTTTTTCTCAGTACTTATTTTACTGTTTCAGTTACTTATTTCACTGTTTCCTTTTTTTCTCAGTACATTTGTTTCTCAGTTTTTTTTTTTTTTTTTTTCTCAGAACTTAGTCACTGGTTTATTTTAAACTATTAGTTACTTTTATATTTTAGACTTTTAATATTTTATTCTTGAATGTGGTGTGGGTGGATGGTGCACTGGTATATGTGTGCGTGTCAGCATTGAATAATTTCATTATTTGTGGTCTTGTGGGGCACGTATTTAATAAGAAAAACATTTTATTTAAAAAATTATCTTTGTGGTTTGTAGATAAAAATGTCAAGCCAATCTCAGTTAAAGAAGGCAAGAAATACCATTTTTTCATACTATAGAAAAGAATCGAAAGATCAATCAACAAGTGAGACCAATTTATCATCAAATATTAATGTTCTGATTCCCGATGAGCCGCCTTCTTCTGAACCTCAAATAGTTGAATCCACACAAGTTGATATCTCTTCTTTGGAACATGACCCGGGATTACGTCTTCCAATATGGTCATACCCCATTAATGAACATGATAATGTTCGAAGAGCATATATCAAACTGAAAGCCTGTCAACCCAAGTTAGAGAACTATCCAGAAACACTTGGTAAAATTCAAAAACGTAGATTTAACTATTCTTGGTTGGAAGACTTTCCTTGGCTTGAGTATTTAGAATCAAAAGATAAAGCATTTTGTTTTCCATGCTTTCTTTTTGACAAAAATCCACCAAGGTTTCCTAAATTTACCGTTGAAGGGTTTGATAATTGGAAAAGAGTTAAGGGAGATCAATGTGCATTTGCAAATCTTGAAGGGGGTCCTTGTTCCTCACACAATAATGCTATGAATAATTTGGATAGCTTATCGGATCCATCTCTACATATTGATAAAAGGATGCAAGTGCAGGATTCAAAACTAGTTTTGCAAAATCGATTGCGACTCAAGACCACAATAAAATGTGTTAAGTGGCTAGCAATGCAAGCATGTGCTTTTAGAGGTCATGATGAATCTTCGGAGTCATCCAATCGTGGAAATTTCTTTGAAATGTTGAAGTATACAGCTTCTATAAATGAAAGCATTGCTGAAGTTATTTTGGAAAATGCTCCAGGAAATGCCAAATACACGTCGCCGGACATTCAAAAGGAAATCTTGAATATTCTTGCTACAAGGGTGAGAAATAAGATTCGCGAGGAAATTGGGGATGCCAAATTTTGTATTCTTGTTGATGAAGCGCTTGACGAATCTAATAGGGAACAAATGGCTGTTGTTTTAAGATTTGTTAATCGTGATGGTTTTGTTCAAGAGCGTTTTTTTGATGTTGTGGGTGTTGATGAAACAAGTGCCAAAACTCTTAAAAAAGGGATATGCAATGTTCTTACTCGTCACAATCTTCAAGTTGAAAATATGCGAGGTCAAGGGTATGATGGTGCTAGCAATATGAGAGGTGCATGGAATGGATTACAAGCATTGTTTCTCAAAGATTGTCCATATGCATACTATGTACATTGTTTTGCTCATCAACTACAATTAGCATTAGTTGCGGCTGCTAAAGATGTGCCTGATGTTTGGAAATTTTTTTCAAAGTTGAATTCTATTGTAAACCTTGTTGGTGTTTCTCCCAAGCGTCATATGGAGTTAAAAAATATTAAAGCAGATGAGTTAGCAGATATGTTAGCTTCTAGAGAACTTGCAACAGGTAAAGGGGCTAATCAAAGTCGTTCTTTGCAATGACCAGGAGCTACTCGTTGGGGCTCCCATTTTGGTGCTGTTAGTAAGTTGATTGAAATGTTTACTGCAGCTCAGACAGTTCTTGAAAGTATATCTAAGAATGGACTGAATAACAATATACGTGGGGAAGCTAATGGTGCTTATAAATCGACAAAATCATTTAAATTTTGTTTTCTCTTGTTTTTGTTGAATGAAGTTATGGGAATCACTGATTGTCTTTGTCAAGTATTGCAACGCAAATCTCAAGACATCATAAATGCTTTGGATTTAGTCTCGGCTACAAAATGTAATCTTCAAAAGTTGAGACAAGATGGTTGGGATGCTTTCATTGGGGATGTGACATCATTTTGTATTTCAAACAAAATTGATATGCCGGATATGAGTGCTCATTATAAAGAAGGTACTGGTCGTTCTTGTCAACAAAATGATAATATCACAATTGAACATTATTATCGTATTGATCTATTTAATGCTATAATAGATTTTCAATTGTTGGAATTAGATAACAGATTCACAGAACGGACTACAAGACTCCTTGTGCTTAGCTCAGCTTTAAATCCTATTGATGGATTTAAATCATTTAAAATAGATGATATTTGTAGTCTTGCTAGTGAATTCTATCCTGGAGATTTCACTCAAGTTGAGATGGGTAATTTGAGAAGACAGTTAAAACTTTATGAGCATGATGTGTTTCATAACTCCAAATTTCAGAATTTGACTTCTCTTTCTGAATTATGTCGAAGATTGGTTGAAACAGGAAAAGTATCAATCTATTTCTTGATTGATAGATTGGTTCGTCTAGTGTTAACTCTTCCAGTTTCCACAGCAACGACAGAACGAGCATTCTCTGCTATGAAACTTGTAAAAACAACACTTCGGAATAAGATGGAAGATGGGTTTCTTGCAGATTGTTTGGTTATCTACATCGAAAGAGAACTTGCTAGAAATATCGATTCAGATTCGATAATTAATGATTTTTACTCTATCAAGAATCGCAAGGCACCACTTAAGTAGTATTTTTTTTTACTTTATTTAGGATAGTATCTATTGTATTTGCATTGCATTTTTTTTTTAATTTTTTTTTTATTTTATGTATAGAATATGCATTGAGGGGTAAGGTTCATTATGTCCCCCCCTGACTAGGTGTATTTTTTTTTTTATTTAATAAAATTTTCTCGTACCGTCGAGATTTACTTACTTGATATTCCAGCCCACCCTAAAATAAATTCCTGGCTTCGCCCCCGACTGTAATCAAAGGCCTCTTTGCTGTAAGGATGGCCAGAATTCCCTTTACTTACCTCCTCATAACTTGCTGAAGTGGTTGAAGATTCAGCATTCGGGTTCAACCCAGCTAGCTGCATTATGTTCTCAATCTCTTTCACCACATCACCCATTGCAGGCCTGTTAGCTCCTGCTTCTTCAACACAACTCATTGCCAGGTCCACAAACTTCTCTAAACCTTTCAACGATGTTTGCAAACCAATGGCTGGGTCCAGAACTTCATGCAAGTTGTATAATACTTTCGTTTTATCCATTGCCGTTTGGACCACTTTGACAATATATTTCCCCCGTTCAATTGGCATTCTTGCAGTTATCAGCTCCAACATAACCACTCCAAAGCTATATACATCACTTTTTTCAGTCAATTGTTGGGTCATGTAATATTCAGGATCCAAGTAGCCCTACACCATAATAAAAAAATCAATTTACAGTGCTAGATTTTGATGCAATGCCATGTAATTCAAAATGAACTCAAGACTTAAATGCACATGGCTTTAGGAAATTAGTTGAACTATAGATTCCCTTAGTTATAGGAAATCATGTGTATTGTTTGTTAAGAAAATTTACATTCTACACACTGATACATGTGACCATATGGTCCAACAAGACATGGTAAGAAACTACCCAAGAAGAAAGACTCGACGATGGGACAATTTTCTGTGAAAATCTTGATCCGGTTCTTCCATTACTAATTGTAGTTGGATTATTATAATCTCCTAATGCATATTTTATTTCATTAAAAATCACATGGTAGAGAACACAAATAAACTTTTTTTTGACACAGTTTATTATGAACCACTGTTGTCCTCTATCATTTCTTGTTTTCCCCTTCATTTTACGGAAATGCATTAGTGTAGAGGTTAAAGGATTTTGCACTGACCATTGTGCCTTTAACTTGAGTGGTGACATGATCCTTTTCATCATCACTCATAGGCTTCGAGAGGCCAAAATCAGCAACTTTTGCTACTAAGCGCTCATCCAGCAGAATGTTGGTTGATTTAATGTCCCTGTGTATAATAGGAGGGTTGGCAAGTTCATGAAGATAGGCCAGGCCTCTGGCTGCACCAAGGGCTACTTTTAGTCTCCTCATCCAATCCAATCTGATTCCTGACTTCCCTGCATAAACAACAGATATCTCATTAAATCTTTATGAAGAATTATATTAGCATGCTTTACGGACTAATTTACATTGCCTGGAAAGAACCAATCAGAATTATGTGATATATGTTCTCATGGGGGTGAGATGTGGGATGCATTATAGCACAACAATGGTGAATTCCTCTCATGTTGTTTCTGGATGAACACTTGCTGAAATATAAAAAATTTATTAAGTGCATCTTATTGTGTCATTTTCTTTATTTCTTTTGCAAGTAGATACAAGATATATGGTCTCCTAATTAGTGACTTAATGGTGAACAATATAAATGCTAATAAACTGAAGAGTTCCATGATATTATTAATTAATAAAGTAATGCACCTGAAGTGTCAACCAGTACCAGAATTCATTTTTTTTTTTTCTTTTCTTTTTTGATAATATAGAGTAAAGGAGGTGAAGAAAGGTTGGAATACCTGAGAGGCTATCCTTCAAAGTACCATTTGGAACAAATTCATATACAAGCATTTGTTCACCTTGATCAAAACAAAAACCAACAAGGCTGACGAGATTCTTATGATGAACCCTTGATAGAAGTTCGATCTCTGTTTTGAACTCATGCCCACCCTGCATAGATTCTTTCTGAGCTCGTTTTATGGCAATCGGTTGACCAATGGGAAGAGTCCCCAGATAAACCTGAAAATATTGACAGATTAGACAATTGGTTTTTATTTGGTGACGGACATATTTCAGAACTATTGTAAGAAGCTTAAGAAGCTTTTATTAACAAGAAAATTATGGGAAAACAGGGAAAATTTTTGGAAAGGAAATGAAGCGCCAGAAAAACAAACCAAATTGCATAAATGAAAAATAATTCTTGTTATAGAATTTGAAGAAACTTCTGGTATATTCTCACAAATTAAGTGAACAATCAATTTACAATCAAGAGTAGCCATAATTATACCTTTCCATAACCACCAGATCCAATAGAATTTGCTTCAGAAAACTTGTTGGTGTACTTCTTAAGCTCTTCAAAAGAGAAGCATCTTGCTCCCTTTAATTGAGGAATGCCACCACTGCCGCTATTTAGATCCCAGTTTGCTGCATTTATATGGCATGAAAGCGATATGATACCCTTACAATTTAATATTAATAGCTCTGAAGTGCCAAGTTTACATCATAGTTATCTTACCAAAAGGATTTAATTGATCAGAAGCTCTTTCTGCTCGTCTCTTTTGGCGGAAAGCATAAACCCCAGCAAGGAGTAATAATAGCAGCAGGACAGTGCCACCAGCTGCTGCTCCAATTATAATGCCTATGCCCATAGACTTTTTTGATTCTGTTGATACCTCAAAATGACGCAAAAGAGGGAGAGAGAGAGAGAGATAGGTCATAATAGGATCAAGCTAACATTGTGACAATTTTGTTTTTTTAGAGATGCATCTCAATAAGACAAAGAAAATACTGCAAGTACTACATTTTATTTAAAATGTGAACTCGAAGTTACCTGTATAGAACTCATAAGGAGCATTAGCCCTAAAATAGAATGGTCCAAAAAAATCTGGAGGCTTAAAAATTTGATTGCTAAGCACAAACGCAATCAAAGAAATTCCTGTTTCGTTGAAACGATCTTGGCCAGATGGGAAGACTTGTAAGCTTATTTCAAGTTGCTCAGATGAGTCTTTATATGGGTTACTAAGAGAAACTGAATCCACAGGCAGTTTTTGGGACTGAAAAGTATTCGTTAGATTCGCCTGAAGATCTATGTAGTAACTTGAGATTCCCAAGTCTGAGAAGGAAGGTGCTCTGAAAACTAGAGTTCCGCTGTATGGATATGCACATTTACAGTTGGGGCTGGAAACCTGAGCCAAACTGCAGGAAATAGGCTGACAGTTTGATGGAGTCGAGTAGGATGGGCCATTATTTGATTGGGAAACCGTGCAGTAAGTCTTGTCCTTATTAACACAAATTGGGTTATAATAAGTCTGCAGAAGATTGAGGACAATTAACCCAATGATGTGAGAAGTCGTTAATGACAGTTAAAAAGAGCTTATAGAAAGTGTACATATCATGATATCTGACTTCCAACAAGAAATGAAATGGTTTTTTCTTCAACACTGCAATTAAAAAGAAACAACCAAAATAACTGAATATGGCTTACATCAAAGTCTTGTTGTATCCTTCTGTTCTTTCTACGTAGACCCCAATCGAATTGTTCAGTAGATCAACGAGTTGCAAATGGCTGCTATAGTTGGTGCCAATGTCTAGATTGCCATTGAGCTTGTTGTTCCTTAATACCCTGTCCCCACATGTCAGAACAGTCACTTCATTGTATGGTTGTATGTGTATGTATAGCTAAATTTCATTGTGTTTGAGCCTATGGAAATTATATGTTTGTTTCATTTGGATTTTTTCAACATCAATCGCATTGAAATTGAAGCTACTTGAGATCAAGCTGATACTCACACAGTCTGTAAATTGGGAAGGCTGAATAAGGAAACAGGAACTTGTCCTTCAAGCTGCGTGTTTTCCATCATTCTGCCAATAAAAGATGTAAAGGTTGAGTATTGATGCTGAAGACTCTAAACCTTTTTCCCTGCTAGAAAATTTCCTGTATACATTCACACACACACATGCAAACCCGAGAGACAGAGAGAGAAGAGAGCCACCGGTTTCACATGCAGGACCATACCTTCTATATGGCCATTCCCAAGCCAGAAGAAGGATGTTTAAGGTTGACAATGAAAAATCTTAAATATACCTTAACAAACACAAATGCTTGCACAGAAGTACCATGGTCTGTCTTGCTAACAACATCTATTATATAAACTAATAGGTGAAGCTCAGAGATTTTTTTTTGTCTTCTCCCACACTTGCCACGTCAGATTTACTCTTTTCACATGTCAGATTTACTCTTTTCACATCAATCCAAATCTCATGCCTCTCAATTCTCATTCCAGATCCGGCCCACTTTCTTTTTTTACTTTCTCTCTCACACGTACGTCTTAATTTCCACCCTCTCTCTCACACGTTCAGACTCTCTATCTCCACCGCCTGTTTCAGAATTCTTTTGTCTCCTCGCTTTCTTCTCTCCCTCTTGACTGCTCATCTCCCTGCTGTATGTTCATGTTTTTATTTTTATTTTTATATTAAATCCTGTCTCAACTGAAACTGACTGCTTTCTGCCCCTTTGGATCACCAACTTCTACCGTTACATAGCTTTCCTGCTTTCTAATCTTTAAGGTCTCAACTCCTACCGTTATTTACCCATGTATTAATGTATATCACTAACTGTTGAGGCGTTGCTCTGCCTCCAGCTCTCTCTCTTCCCTTTTTTTGGCCCTTCCTTTGCTTCAGTTGCAATTGTTTATATAAACCGCCTCACTCTCCACTGATTTGCTTGCAGGAACCCAAGGTGAGTTCTTTCTCTATCTTCTTCCCTGTTTTTTTGTTTGTTTTTTGTGGCAGATTGTTCAAGCTGTATTATTAAATTAAACTACCATCAAATTTCCAGCGGGTTTTAGTGCCAGATTGTTCAAATTCAGTATGAGGTTTTATCATATGGGTTTCTCTTAAATCAAGGTTGTTCAAGTTCAGGAGCATGGAAATTGATTGTAGTCTTCTTTACAAAATGGGTCTTCATATAATTCTCTTATTTGAGCTGGACATGGGTGTTCATGTCTGATTGGGTTTTAACCGGACTCCACAACCTCTTAATCTCTTCTAAAAATTGTTGTTTGTTGGTTTGGGTTTGGAATCAGTTGGTTTATTTATGTGTCATGGCAATTCATTTTTGTTCTTTATTTTTGTTGGTTTGGGTTTGGAATCTCTTCTAATTTATTTTTGTTCTTTCCTACTCTAGATTGTTTCAAAGTTGCAGTTCTGTCCTATTGTTTTTTTCTGAACATCTATCGTATTGGACATTGGTAATGTGTCAGAAACTTAGAATGCAAAGTTATTGAAGCTTCTTCTATGAACTTGAATAGCATTTTCTCTGGGGAAGCCCGGAAATTGAATGCAAACTGTTTAAAGAAATGCTTGAACCAAAGATGCATAAGACCTTGGGTTGTTCTTCATCAGGTTGGAAAGGGACCAAACCACCAAGCAGTGTATTACACAATCTTATTTTTTATTTGCAAGGCCACGATAAATTCAAACCTCAAGAATGAGAGAGGTTCCATCTTTGATATCCTTATGCATTGAGGCACTTAAGAAAGAATTCACCCACTGTAAATTTCTTATAATTATCGGTCCAACCCGCTTGGCTTATTGTACCAGCTAAAATGTTCGTTGTTGTCCATGTCATTGGAAAATGGAAGCTACCAGGTGCTTATTGCCTACTTTATGTGAAAACTAAATGATATAACATAAATTGTTTTGTCCTTTATTGTTTATTAGTTCTTTGAAAACCACAGATATATGTGATACCAATATTTGACATGATAAACTTTTATAGAAACTTTTCTGGTGAAGAGATTGAAATTCAGACCTTCTTTCATGCTCTGATTTTTTACTCTGCAATTTATATGTTGGTAACTGTTCCTTCCTCTCTCATTGGTTCAGTTGCAAACATGCAATAGGAAATTGATGGTTTCTTTCCTTCTATTTTGTTCATAGTGCACCCTTGGCATGCCTTTGATGTGTTTGATATATTGTCTTAAAGGAGAGCCTGGCAAAAGCGGAAAGCCTATGCATGTGTAAATGGAAGTGCAAATTGATCAACATAGACCAATGGTTCGAGCTCTTTGAACTACTGTACAATATCTGTGATTGTATTCGCAAATTGCTGTCCAGCTTTCTCAAGAGCATCATTAGGCCTCCACGACCTCACTTCAAATCTAAGTCCCCTTTATCTCACTCATCTTTTACTATAGTTTGTGAATTTTGTGCAACACATGTTGTCATTCTTTTGAGCATGTTACTAATTAGTTGTTTATCAGTTGAATTTATAGAATGAAATTATAAATCCATAGACTAAAAAACATTTTACTTTCGTGAACATTAACACAGATTCATAATATTTAGGAATCTAAATATAAATATTGTGAAATTTAAACAAATGGCTGATTAAGACTTTGTAAATGAAAATGACATCGTTTTGATTTTTCGTTTGCAGTGACAGTCGATTAATGCTTAGTGCATCTTGAGGAAATTTTTTGTGGAAACTAGAGAATTTATTGATTAAATTGTTATTATTGACTAGCAAGAGGTAAATTCTGAGGTTGTACCATAAAAAATTGTTAATTTAGTTACCCTTTAATCATAAACTTTAGAGACCTAAGGTGGCCTATATAGTTGGTAAACAACAAGTCTGTTGAGATGGTCTTATGTGTTCGTTGTAAAAGATTTAAAGTGGTGATAAAAGATGAGGTAAGTCGAGGAGAGACTCTGAAGTGGGAGTGGAAAAGTGAAAGGGACCTTTGTATATTTTTTTTATAAGTCAAAAGAGAGACCTTCATGTTACTTTGTATTTCCATGATTCTATTGAAGGTCAGCCTCAGACTCATGCCCTCTGTGCCTCTCATCATCAAATAATCACCATCATCATTGTTGTTATGTCATCAATTAATTTCATTATATTTTAAGAACTTAATCATTATGAACTTCATACAGGTAGAAATGCTTAAAGGAAAGCTTGGATTTATGTTGTATTCAACTAAGAGGATGAAACAAGTTTGAAGTTAGCCCTGAAAAACTATATGATAATCAATATTTTAGCTGGAAGCTGATTACATATCTTAAATGAATTAATTATATGATTCTATGTGCTTGCATTTGATTCTACGGGTAGTTCTCAAATGGTACTGAAATATACTTTTGACAACATGGGGGGTGAGATGCTAAAAGTGACGGATGCAAATATGAATGTCTCTGATTCTACAGGCACTTTACAGATGGAACTGAAATATACCTTTGACAACATGGGGGGTGAGATGCTAGAAGTGGCAGTTGCAAATATGAATGCCTTTGGTGGAGTTGCTGCTTGTGGCGAAATGCAATCACTTTAATCTTAGTTAATTAATTTCTTTAAGATATATGTCAAATATTGCCTATTAATTAATTTCTTTAAGCACAGCACTTGGATATGAAATTGTAATTGAATATTTGAGTTTTTATTTATTTAATTATGTTTTGTACTATAAAATTCCAAAGTTATATAAACTATTTGTATCATTTCTCAAGTTTGTGATATACAAGGTTGGGACATATCAGGCTTTCTCTTAAGGAATGTAAAAGTTCTGCATATTTCTATACCAACTCCAATTGTATTATTTGTCTATTTATTTATAATAAACACAAGTAAATTACTTACCCTACAAAAAAGATAATAAAATAAAGATGCACTAGGATATAATTTCAAATCAAAATCTTCATTATTTTTGTAAACTTAAAATATAAATTGTTAAAATTAATCATACAAGCATAAAAAATTCCGCGCATCGCGCGGGTTTGCGACTAGTATAAACTAAAAGCTGGAGCTGAGAGAATTTTTTTTAGCCTCTCCAAATCCTTCCACGTCAGAATTTGCTTTTGCATAATTCCACATCATCCATCCCTCTTTTTCACTTTCTCTCTCTCTCTCTCTCTCTCTCTCTCTCTCTCTCTCTCTCTCTCTCTCTTTCACACACTGTAACGCCCCGAACCCAAAGCATGAGTTCGACACATGACAACGGCCGCACACCCATAAGGCGTGCCTTACAAGTGTGCCAGGCCTTACTAACAAATTCTAAAAAGAATGATATCTTTGGTCTAAAATCTCCA
This sequence comes from Fagus sylvatica, assembly GCA_907173295.1. Lineage (NCBI taxonomy): Eukaryota > Viridiplantae > Streptophyta > Magnoliopsida > Fagales > Fagaceae > Fagus > Fagus sylvatica. The sequence goes on along the minus strand of OU015763.1, from coordinate 3,012,010 downwards.
AATAAACATATTAACTAGTAAGTTCACTTGATATACAAATCTCCAAATAGACATATTAACCAGTAAATTCAAATGAATTACATCCATGCATTACTATTCCAAATCCTAATAAACAAAAGTCTATCATAAAGTCCCAAATCAACAATAAGAAATAATAATATTATTCAATTGGGGCTCCTTGTAATTGTTAATAAAGTCCAGTTCGACCTTCACAATTTGGAAATTGACAGTTCATAAACAACTAGTCTCCAAGGAATCAACAACTAAAGGAATCTAAAAAAATTACAACTGATATAAATTCCTTAAATATAAAACAAATCTTCTAATAACCACATAATGACTTGTCTGACATTTAGAGTCAAATCCTAATTTCCTTTCACACGCACCACCTTAATGAGAGCTCCAAGATTTGCTACTCCTCAAAATCTGAAATTGGGGAAGAAAAGGGGGGTGAGCTGGGAGGCTCAGTAAGTAACTATAGTTTGAAAATGGTGGATCAAGCATTTATTCAAATAAAATATATAAATGTTCATAGGATAAATCTCATAGACTTATTCAAATAAAATATATAAATGTTCATAAGATAAATCTCATAGACTTATTCAAATATAATACAATGCAACGGAACACTATATATAAATTACAATAAGTTTAAAACATCAAAAGTCTCAATTTACTTAAAATAACGAAATCAATTAGATTTCAAATATTTAAGTAAGACAATATGACTATGGTCACGCTATATCCCCGTGACTAGGCCCAGAACCACACATAGGCCGGTGGTAAGCCCCAGAAGAAACTAGTTTCTGTGCCAACGTTTACCCCCATTGGCGGGGTCCAAAGCATAGTCAAATGGTTCAGATTCAATTTCATATCAGTCAATGTCAAAAGATCATATTCAATAAAATCACAGTTCAAACAATGGTTGATTCTTTTCACAAAATTCAAAAAGTGCTTGATCCCAATTGAGAAACAGAATTTTCCAAATAACTAACTAATTCAAATACATTTATAATATTTCAAAAAGAAGAAACTCTAATTCTTTTCTTTATTTCAATATATCTAAAATAATTAAGATAATAATCTGTAATGAAAGACAAATAAATATTTCATAAATAAAATTGGGATGTTTTAGCAAAATATAATCAGTTAAGAAAAGAGTTACTTACCTCAAATACTTAAAAGATTTCAATATCCCCCTCCAAACCTTTCCTTCTAAGATCCACAATTTCACCTAAAACAATTTACACAATGACCCAACTGCATTAATTTATATAAATTACACTATTTACTTAGCAATCGATTGGTTAACCAAATTCTTATAATGGTACCCGGCCATTTGTGAAGCCCTCCAAAATACTAACCTTCCCTAACCTTGACACCTCAACTTCCATATAATTTATCACTCAATTGTAATCAAGACTATTTAGCATAGTTATTAGAAAGTTTACCTAGACATATTATCCAACTAGGTGCTAAAATACCCAAACATTATATTTATGCTATTTTCACTTTGAACCAAGACATACTAGTGATAGACGTTATCTTAGAAAGGTATGAAAAAGGCATTTTCTATCATCCAAGAAACCTTTCTTATACATTTCAGGATTTGCAGTAAACCGAAATCAATAAAATTAAAGTCACGTATCACCAATTACCAAGAATGACTATTAAGTATCCTATAGTTTAGAACTCACATCTTATTTCTACACTTAAACAAAATCATCTATTCCTCACCTTATCTGATGGCAACGATAATCTCAACGCAGTCTCACCTCTTCCAAAAATTTCAACTCGTGTCAAACGACAACAACCTCATCCATTTTGAGGTCCTAAGCAAACTATAAATCAATGTTAAATAAATCAATTAAGAAAAGGAATATCTATAGATTATCGATTTGGAAAGAGATCTGGTCACACCCACAAAAAATATTATCACAACCACTACTTTTGATCAGAATCAACCTCATCAACGTGGTTTCTTTCCCTATACCTCAATGACAATTCCAAAATCAACACTACGCTACGTTGACAACCAAGAGCAAACAATTGAGTCTAAAATCAATAAAACTGAAACAATTGAGCATCTATTAGGCACAATCAGACCTTTACCAAATCTCACACTAAAAATATGAATGAGATTACAACGATACCTATAGAACACTTAGATTGCTTCACAATTGGCCGGTCATCAAATTAACTAAAAAAAAATGTTTTAGAGTTCTTACCTCAAGAATTCTTCAATTTGTCTCTTCTTGAAACCTTTCAAATTCTTGCCGTCAAAAAGTGTCTATTAGTATCTAAATAAAGTTTAGAACTCTATTTATATCCTAATATTACTAGGGTTACAACCCATTTATTTTTATTTCTAAAAACTCCTAAAATAAATGATTTATTTGTATTTTTACCCTACACTTGAAATTTACTAAATTACCCACTTAAACAAAAACTTTTTTTCTTTTTGAATCCTTTGGGACCAGGTATTACACACACGTTTCATCTGCTCTGCCTTTTCATCTCCCACGCCTCCATCTCATTTGGCTCTTCATCTCCCTTTTTCTTCCCCTTCCCTTCTTTTTTTTTCTCTTGACCAACTCTTCATCTTCCTCTTTTTTTTCCCCTGCCCCCCTCTTTTCTTTCTCTTCATCTCCCTCTCTTAATTTTTCACTTTTTTTTCCCCTTCCCATTAAATGCAATCTCCTCCACTACCTCTATACAATACTTTATACCCGCGTTTTTTTTTTTTTTCCATTTCTCGCCAATAAATCTTCATGATTATCTGTAGAGGTTTTCCATCCAAATTCTCTTCTCTCTCTAGACTTCTCATCTCCTCATCAAGCACAAAAGGCTACCGTTTTCTTCTTTTGAACTTCCCCATTAAATTTGCATTACTCACTTTGTAATGCTTTAGCTGCCCATCATAATTCCCACCGTTTCAAGCTTTTCAACTATCTTCTTCTATGTTTGATTAATGTTGGTGTTTCAAATTTGCGTGATTACTCCATGTGATGCTTGGGTCGCTACACTCCAACCCCGTCACACCTACCCTTATATATTGATGACGAAACCTGATTTCCACTCCCCACACAACGCTTCCGATGATGTCGTCTTCCACACCTCCTCCACCTTCCTCATCTTCAAGGACCAGTACATTCAGCTTTCCTTCTCACTGCCCAACGCCATGAATGGGACCAAATTCAAGAGCTGTCCAACACTGGCGATATCTCCAAATTTCCAATGATCTCTGTCACAGGTATCTTCTCCAAAAAAGATTTTTCATTATATGTGTTTGGTTTCTCAATTCCCCTCAATGTGTTTGAAGAAATGCTTTTGAGCCAAAATTTCAGTCACCAATCTAATTTTTGTGTTAGATGAGTGAATGTATTTTTGTATTGCTTTTTTTTGTTTGTTTGTTTGCTCAACGTATTTTTTTTTTTATTTCTAAATGCTTTTGTTCGCCAAATTATATAGCTACAAAAATTTGATCATTTTTGGCTATTATGATTCATTTTAGATGGCCTCCCCCTAGCCTTCCTTCAAGCCGTTTTATATTTGATTGGACTGGCTTCAACGCCACACATGAGCTCACTTGGGTCCTCCTCCACGATCATGGCCTTGATTGTTATTTATTTTTTCTTCTCTCTTTTTTTTTTCCTAGGTTATTTTAAATGATGATGCTTTCTACAGTTCTACTTTATATGATTTTGGGTGCTCAAATTTTGCATGTCATTTATTTCAAAAAATCTTCAATTTCTTTAAAAGAATTGGGTTTATGTTTGTAAGTGTTTTTTCTTTGGTCACGTTAATATGTAAGCATAAGGAAATTTTTGTTTTTCGTTTAGCAAAGCAAGCCAGCTACTGTGATAACTGGCAGTAACTCTCTCCACTCTTTCTCCATCAAGCCCAATCTTGATGCCAACAACAACCATGCGGTGAGTATTTTCTCTCCTTTGTTTTTTTTTCCGACATTTTTTCTGGTGATTTGTGATGATTTGTGTGGTGTTTTGAAAAACATTTGAGTTTGTTGTAGCTGTAGCTTTTAGGGTGTATCCTACATGTTTGACAAAATGTCTTAGAAATCTGAAGTCTTAAGTTGCATCAATTGCATCATATACAAGCAGGTAAGGCTATAACTTTATACATTCAACCTTTTATTTTATTTTTTTTTTTGTAAATTTGCTTATTATTTTGTTGCAACCACAATCATTGGTTATACCTAAATTACAAATTTATTACAGGCATATGAAAATACTTAGAAGTAATTATTAATAAAAATGTGAAGCTGGATTTTTATTCTAAACACGTCTTCTATTTTGCTTAACCAAACATATCAAAAATGTAAATTTTGTTACATTCTTAGTATGGAAAACTCCTCTTAAATGGAGGGGAAAGTTGTGGTCATCAAAATAGCCCCCTAAAATGAAGAATATAAGTTTCAAAGTTACCAGTAAAATGGAAAGCTGTGTATAATGATATGATGTACTGTTTCATCCATTTATTGGCTCTATAAATATCTTATTTTTTTTTGATAAACCTATAAGATATCTTATAACTAGACATAACAAGTGGAATTCACATGACATGAGATTTTACATTGTGTTTACTCAAGTTGAAAATGAAGAAACCCACCATTTGATTTTTTTCTTTTTTTCAAAGATATGTGGTAGTTTTTAAGAAAGTAGCTATTTTTTTTGCGGATTGTCTTTTTGACTTGCAGGTTGCATGGCATTCTCATAATTAATTCCAAGATCATGCCTGTTTTTCTTCATCCTTGATAAAAACTGTACAAATTTTATATGGTATTTTCTATAAAATGGTGATAAGTGGAACCACCATACATTCTACAAACAATTAGGATTTCATGTGGAAAGAAACTTGCCACAAAAGCAAGCAGTCGAACCACTATTCAAGTCAACATTCAATCTCTTTAAATAGAGTGGGAGAAAAAAGTTCTAAACAATTGTAGAATGGTGAAATTTCTACGCAACCTTTAATGGTTTGTTACATATATAATATGACTCCGCACTTCCTTTATTGTTGCAAGTGATGATTGCATGCATATATTTAAGTAATCTTTCCAATTCATATATGATTAATGACTTCTTCTTCTTCTTTTGCAGGTGAAGTTAATGTGTTATACTAGGCACTTCTAAGATTCCCAAGGTACCAAAGCTAATTAAAAAGAAAAAAGTAGTACAGCTCATGGATTCATTTCATAATCCTGTTTTGTCACAAAAATCAAGGGTGAAATTTGAGATTGTTTCAATCAACAATTTTGGTTTTTCAAGTTGAATGTTTGTTGATAACAATGATGGGTCATACAATGTACATTATTTGAATAAGGATGTTGAGACTTACTAGATGTGTGCTTCTTTGATGGCACACGTTTCTCACCCTACCCCTTTAGGGTCAATGTGTGCATTATTAAGCTAAATAATTTAGTATATTACTTATCAAAAAAGCATAATTTAATGTCTCCTCATTCCAAACAATATATATATATATATATATATATATATATAAATATATATATATATCATTATGTCATGTTCCAAATTTCTCTTCTACTTATAAAATGTGAATGAGATTTACACTTCCAATCCATAAATTTGATAAGGACCCGGTGCATAATAAAAAAATATCTTGAAAGATAGGTTTAAGGTTGCGACTCAAGTTTATTTGGTAGTTTGGAGCCAAATAATGATCAATGTTTTTTCCTACTTATGATTGAGGTTGTGTATTGCCAAGTTCTAAATTGATTGACTTATGTTTTCTTTCATATTGTCCATGCCATGTTGATTGTTTCAAGGGAGACGAATAGCGCAATATACACTAAAGTAATGTGTCTTTGTTTCATTTTATAAAAAAGACACGTTATGGCTTTTTCGTCGAGACATATATATTTGTTTCAATCAAGCTGCGAGGCTTTGCTCCCATGCGGATTGAAGCTATCCCTTCCCCATTTCCCCTCGATGTATGCTTTTGATGTTTGGTTGGCTGCATGGTGGTCGAGCCTCATGGTTGGGGGTTGTCTTATAGAAAAGACACATTATTTTTTGTCAAGAAATGTATGGGTTTTTAGCAACCAAATTCTATGCATTTATTATTGAGTTCTTTTGTCATAAATTGAAATTAAAAATATTAGATTCTTAAAAATGTTTGAGGATCTTTGGATCATTGTGTGGCCCGTGGTTCATTCTCAAATGGGAGTTTGACCAACCTCTATATATATTTTCACCATTTAGTTAAGTATATAACTTATGCTAACAATTCTGTGCATCGCACGGGTTAGCGACTAGTATATAAACTAAAAGGCCAAGCTGAGAGAAGGTTTTTAGCCTCTTCTAAACATTGACACATCAAAATCCCTGCAGCCACATAAGTCCAATTCTACTTAATTCAATTCTCATTAAAACGTGTTTCCTCTCTCACACGTTCTCCACACTCTCTCTCTCTCTCTCTCTGTTCACGCACGACTCCTCTCCTCCCCCTCTTTTCTCTTTCTCCCTCACCCCCTCATCTCCAGACATTAGGGCACGCCACCTCATCCCCCCTCTTCCCCTATTTTCTCTCTCTCCCTCGCCCCCTCAGCTTCAGCCGTTAAGGTTTAACTTCATTCAGCCGTTAAGATTTCTCAGCTTCAATTACCACTTGCCACCCATGGAATTCAAGGCTTCTAATTGACATTTTTTTTTTTATTATTAAAAAGACTTCTGATCTCTCTGCCTTCTCACCATCCATAAACGAGGGTAGCAAAACCCAATGTGAGTTTTTTCTCCTCTCTTTCTTCCAGATTTGTTATTTATTTTTTTTCCCAGTGAATTCGTGATTTGTCGTTAATAATTTGCTTTGGATGGGTGCATTTGGGTGTGCATTTGATTTGAGGTAGACGTGGGTGTTAATATATGTTGCAAGGCTGGGTTTTTTTATTTTTTTATTGCTTCGGATTGAATTTGTGGTTTGTAGATTTGGGTTTAGCATTCAGTTGGAATTTGTGGTTTGTGGGTTTGGGTTTAGCATTCAGTTGGAATTTTTTTTGTCATTTCAATTGTAATTTTGTTCATTTGAGTGATTTTGTTTCTGTTGTAGGCATTCAATTGGAATTTGATGGTTTTGAGATGAAGACAATGCATACCCATCCAAGAAAAGCCTAAAATTCCTCTTAGGTCAGTTTTCTATACGCATCTCTTTGTTGAGCTCCTCAATTGTTTTGTTTCCTATATCCACATTTGAACATTTGAACATAGCTATATCTTCTTCTTCCATATGTTCATAAAAAATTAAATAAAGGTATCCATGGTTGATTTCTTAACTAACATATCCTACCCATGTATAAGAACTGTGCTATGAAGCCTATTTGAATGCAGAGTATTCGATGAAATGTCTGATAGAAAATAAACATTATAGTTTACTTTTTCTCATCTTAAAACATTGCAACCGATTATCTTTCTTCCTCTTCGAAGACCCCCAAAATTTAATGAATTCGAAATGAAGGCTTATGTGGTTTGTACAGAGGGATTCTGCCAGAATACTACAAGGTGGTGCCTGGTGTAGGTATTTGTTTTATGACATACAAGACACTGAAGAAGCTTTTGGCTGACCTACAGTTTGTAGTTGCCCCTGTCATCACTTGGAATTTGGTCTGCAATTAAAAGGATGGGATGGGCTTTGTTATGTAAGCTCACTTATTTAATTGATCTTTTTCTCTGCAACCATTGATACTTATTGATTGGGTATCCGCAAGCTTACTTATTGATCCTTACCCTTGAATTTGATGATGCAGCTAAATCTAATAATGGTATATAAATTTTCATAGATTTTGACAGATGCAGAAAAGGCAAAAACTAGAGATTGAGGATCTTTGTACGAAAGCTTTAGGTGATGGTCGTCTTGACACAAACTTACAGTGAAGAGGTTAGACACAAACTTAACAGTTAAATTCTTGACACAAGTTTATTGACCATTCCCGACTTTGATGCCATCACTTTTATAACGTTTGGATATGTGTGCTACTAGGTTGTAGCTTTCAGTCCCCACAAGTTTCATAATTGTAATGCTTGGGATCTGTTTATACTTGCAGGTGTACGTTTTATTTGCAAAGATTGACGGTAGAGTAAAAGAAGCAACATATCATGCTTGGCTTGGTCTTTATATACGAAGTATATTTGTCTTGAAGTTTTAATAGAGACGATGTTGATGCATTTGGATCGATAAACAAATATTTCACTTGACTGTCATGAATGGATTTTGCTTCCTGGATGTATAAGTTGAATGCTATAACTTTCATTAGATGGAACACTACATGTTACAAGTAGGAATTAGGTGGATTGAAATTGTTTTTATTTTAAACAACAAATGTTGGGGATAGTGATCTACTATTGTTAAAAAAGAAGCAAGAAAATAAAAGAGCTACTTTAGTGCTTATTTATCCATTTTGTGTTTGCGTGTGTGTGTATGTGTGTGTGGTGACATTAAGGTGTAAGTTTGTTTGTGGTGAACAGAGTCCTTAATCTGTGTGTGGTGATATTAAGATGTTGATAGCCTAATATCCAAAGCAGTGAACCAAACCAAGCTGCTAAGAATAAATGTAAAGAACGAGAATTGTGGAAACTAACTTATTTGAAACTCATTTAGCCAAAATAATAATGAGTAGCTACGAATGTTTGAGGAATAGCTATGATGTCTTTGTCTTGACCGAATTTGTAGCCTTTATTAGTAGATTCATTTTATGTGGTTTTTTTTTTTTTTTTATTTTTTTTACTATGAATGTTTGAGGAAAAGCTATTGAAATAGTTACTGATCTTTTAGTTCTTTGAATAATGATGATCCATGTATTGTTTATATGTTTAAGATTTCTTTTGTAAAAATTGTTGAAGCAACAAGATGTGGGTAATTTTGGAACAATTGTGCCAGCAAAAGTGATCTGGAGACTTCATAATCATCTAAGCAAGGTCCCAAGTGTGGCAATTTTGTATTCATTATCTCATAAAAAAAAAAAAAAAAAGTTTTTATTTTTACTTTTTTATTTTTAAAATTGCATTTTTTTTTTTTAAATTGCATCATGTTTTTATGGATATCTCCATAAGTATAATGGATGATGCAAAACACTTTTTTTTTTTTTTTACTCTAGAAAAATAATAAAACTAAAAGTCTAAAATCACACTTTAAAATAAAACATATATAAAATTATTTAACTTATACTCCATTAAGAAATAATTATATTAATTTTCCCGCGTATCGTGCGGGTTTGCGACTAGTATATATTAATGTTAGTAAATAAGTTGGGCTAATGCCCTTTGCAATTGCTCACCATATCTCTATCATGAAAGGTATTTCTTGTGCATCTTCGGCTAGAATAGCAGAAACAAAATAATTGCTAGAGTTTCACTATAATGTCTAATATAAATGCTTGCCATAGAACATTATCTTTTATGAATTTTGTGAGAAAACACTAACTGATATAATAATACAAAAATCACATGTTGCCCATGAGGAGTGGCAGAGTAGATGAACACAACAAATCCTTGCTTCAACTTTCATTGCACAACTAACTTACCTTTTTATATTATCATAGCAAGCTATAGAGATTCTCTTGTATAACCCCACACACATATATATATATATATATATATATATATATATATATATATATATATATATATATATATACAAAAATCACATGTTTGCCCATGAGGAGTGGCAGAGTAGATGAACACAACAAATCCTTGCTTCAACTTTCATTGCACAACTAACTTACCTTTTTATATTATCATAGCAAGCTATAGAGATTCTCTTGTATAACCCCACACACGCACACACACAGGGGCGGATCCAGGAATTTCGTTCAGGGTGGGCACCTTTTGTCTTTTGATTTCAAATTTTAATATATATAATACAAAAAAAGGCCAAAAGCCGAAATACATTGTTTATATAAACAAAAAGTAACAAACAATAGGCTTATCATAAAATAAAACTAACCCATCATAAATTATAAATTCAACATTTTAAAAAAATTTTATATACCACAAATACAATTCACAAATCACAAATGACAAAACCTACATTAATCACTGACCAATCCGGTTCTCCTTAAAATTAAAAATAAAAATAAAAAAATAAAAAAAGGGAAAAAGAGAGCAGTCCGGGGACCACTTCACATGGTCACTCGGACCACTCACCAAGACTGTCTGAGAAAGACAGAAAGTGCAAAGGCATTAAAGCATAAAGCCAAAATTTCAAAGTTAAATAAGTTAAACAACACAGCACATCAAACAAAGGGATAAAGACAAAATTTCAAAGTTAAATACTTAATTAAGAGAGTCAGTCACGGTCAGAGAGAGCAAAGGAGAAAGAGAAAGAGAGAGAGAGAGAGCGAAATACCAGTCGAGCTTCGCCGCTTCGGGTCCAGGCATCTAGGAATGAGATCAGTGGCCGTGGAGCTGACGGATCTGGCGGATCTGGGCGAGCTGGTTGCTGGAGGAGCTGGCGGATCTGGGCCGTTCCGTTGCTATGATCGAGCTGGCTGCTGGCAAAGCTGCTTCAACTCTCTCTCTCTCTCTCTCTCTCTCTCGAATGGTAATCCATAAGTCAGTAAGTGGGCAACAGGGCAGGAGAGGGATTAAAGTTAGGGTTTAAAAAAAAATAATAATAATAATAGAAATGATTTATTTTGGCTGATTTGTTGTTGTAATTTCATTTTTGGACTTTTGAGAATATTATTGGGCCTTTTTCTTGTGTTATTTGGATTTTCTTTGTGTTATTTGGTTATTTGTTATATGTGGTGATTTCTGTAATTTTGGATTGTTTGGGTTGTTTATTGTAATTTTGATAGATTTATATATACCTACTATGTGTTGTTTTGGGCCTTAATTTTTTGTTGTAATTTTGGCCTTAATTTTTTTTACTGTAACGAAAATGAGAATTTAAAAGAAAAATGAGGGTGGGCACTTTAGCAAATCTATATTTTTTGAATTTATATATACCTACTAAATTTTTTTTTTTTTAATTTCAGGGTGGGCACATGCCCACCCTGGTCATACACTGGATCCACCAGTGCACACACACACACACACATATATATATATATATTTAAATCGAAATCAATAAATGAATTAGGAAAAATAAAAAGCTAAATGATAGTAGTTGATTAATTACAAAACATATAATAAGCATCCAACCAACATCTCTTGATCGAGTTTCTTTGTGGTTCTCGCCAATTTTGATTTGCTTCCCCTACTTTAGGGAACTAACGAATCTTTCTTCCTAATTGAACCTTCAAATGTCTTATTTTCCCTTAATTGTCTCTCCTTCCAAATAGAGGGATGAACTGTATATCATCGTCTTGGCTCGACCAAATTGCCTCCCTACCACTTGGTCACTTCAAAGAGCAAAGTGTAAAAACCTAATCGAAGACTTCCACGACATTATTTGGGTAGGAGAATAAATAGGATAATAATTCAATTGTGATTAGGCAATTATTGCGTGCTTTAGCAAATTTTATAATAAATAAATCAATGTCACAAATAGGAATTGAACATAAATATGAACAGATTAAAAAAACGTTAGAAACATGGAATTTAAAAATAAATAAAAAACTGCAACAAAGTTTTCACTAATAAAAATCATTAAATGCTATGCCGAAAATTCAAGCAGCATATTTGGAAACTAAATTCTGAAAAAATAAAGGGTCATGAATATTGATTGGACACCCAAATAAATCAATGTTCACAAATAGGAATTAAAAACTTGAACATAAATACGACTTTAATGTTGGCAAAGTACCTAAAAAAATTTAAAAACCGCAACAAAGTAACGTGTAAATGCATTCTTCAACATCTTTTTAAATAATGATTTAAAAAGGAAGGGTCATAAAAATTGATTGGACAAATAAATATATCAATGCTCACAAATAGGAATTAAGAACTTGAACATAAATATGACTTTAATTTAGACGGTAGGAAAAATATAATTCTGTTTTTAAAATTGATGGTGTGAATGTAAAAAATGAATCAATTTGTATAATATATCATTAGCAAACATATTTCCTTTTCTCGCTCACTTGACCGCGGAAAATAGATGGTTTACTATTTCTATTTGACTAATGGCATTCTAAAACAGTCACTAATAACACACCATTAGTTTGGGCAATCAATTTGTATAATATATCACTGGCAAACATACTTCCGTTTGTGACTCACTTGACGGTTGATTATTTCTATTTGAATAATGGAAATGATTGATTGAAATCGGTGGTTTAATGGGTATGTACGAAAAAAAAAAAAAAAAAAAAAAAAACAGAGAGGGAGATGAGGAGGCAAAACCCCATGGGAGATGAAAGGGGGAAGGAATGATTGGTTGAAATCAATGGTTTAATGGGTATGAAAAAAAAAAAAAAAAAAAAAAAAAAAAAAAAAAAACAGAGAGGGAGATGAGGGGGCAAAACCCCATGGAAGATGAAGGGGCGAAGGAGAGAGAGAGTTAGAGATTAAGGCATGTGAGAGAGAGACTGAAAGAGGAGAAGTGAGGTGGAATTGTAAGAGAAGAGGGATTCTGATGTGGCAGTATTTGGGAAGGCTAAAAAAAAACCTCTATCAGCTTCAAGTTTATACTAATCGCAAACCCGTACGATGCACGGAAAACTTACAATATAAACTCTAAAGAAATATTGTGTTATTTTTATTTTTCTAAATATTGTGTTATATTGTGTTATTTTTATTTCTCTTGAATATTTTTATTTTTTATTTTTTGTTTTAGAGATTGCTTTAATCATATCATTATTAAGCACCACCCAAGAAAAATAACAAATTTATTCTCTCTTTCCTTTCAAAAGATTTTGAGAAATGAATGGTTACAAATAACATTTCCAGAATAAAGACACATGTGGGCTCTAAAAGGTGAAAATTCAGAACCCCATCTCTTCATGTATTAATACAAAGCAAACCGAATTCACAATTAAATCTAGACCATGATTAAACCAACGATTGTTTTCATATATATATATTAGAATCAAGAACTTCGTGGGACAATAACACCAACCTAGACATAAACAGTCACCATCAAGATACAGAAAGATCATATAAAAGTAAAAGGTTCATAGCAAGATAGTGTATCTGAGTCTTTAATACACTCCATAACATTTACTACACGAATAAACCACATTCATTACAAATTGTTTATGTTCTGCTTCATGTGTCATATTGTTAAGTAGTTAAAGGAACATAGTACTAAACCGAAAACAGGACACTTAATATAAGCTTACACATCAAAATTGTTAAGGTAATAAAAAGTTTGCCTAAAACAGACTAAAGGATAAGAAAGTGAAAATGCCTATACTTTTGGCTAATGGCAAGACATCCTGAAGGATCACTAAATTAAGTCTCCAAGACAAAAATGGTTGAGGTGGATTTAACATGTGAATTAATGGTATATTCAAGTTGCTCACAATTATTTGAAATAACCAGTTACTACTGAACCAAATATTGAGTGGGTTTTTGCAGTCAAAAGATATGAGCCTCCAATGCATTCATTCTCATTCTCATCTCATCAAAAAACACACACACACACACACACAAAACAGTCAACAAATCTATTCATACATCTCACTCTTTTGATGCACTTTTTTTTAATATAAAAAAGAAAAAATACATATCAATTACAAAGATTGTTCTACATGATAAGTTGATATTAATTTATTAAGGATTTGGAGTTAATTGAACCTAAGTACCTAACAAACTGGATTTACAATTTTAACCATTAAAAAGATGATAAATAAATAATAATAAAAAATATTTATACATGCTTTGAAGAGATGTCTCATGATGTCCACGTCCAGCTCCATATCTCATTTCTTCTAGTTCCTCTCATTATTGCTAACCTTTAAAGCAACATATGAAAAAAAAAAAAAAAAAAAGTCATAAGATATTTGAACAGAACCATTTGTAACCATTTCAATGGAAAATTAGAGTACATCCATGGAAATCAAAAATAGGAAAGGAAAAGGAAAATAAAGTTAATTAAAAGTTATGAACATGAAATTTGGTCTTCGCCAAAGAACTATGCTTGGCAATGAATGTTATATTGGAAAGGGCAGATTCGTAAGCTTGCTTCTTCTCCTCGCATAGAACCTATATGGTGCAATCTGCTGCTGCAATTTTTGGTTTGGGAAGACAGCCGTATATATATGAAAAACTCTATGCAATATAGATACATTCAACATTTATGTTTTATCTATATACAATATAACGTTGGAAACATTAATATCTATATAATTGCAGCTATATAACGTTTAGTTATTCACCAAAAAATGTAACGATTAGCAATCATGGAAAACGATATTTATGGCATGAATAATGGGATCTTTTAATTTTGGAATTCAACAATAGAAATTGACTCATTTTGGTCCCATTATCTACATTAAATACTAATCAATTATTCCCTCTATTTATGTCTATATTCAACGTGTTTATAAAGTAATTTAGATGAGAAGGATTTTATCTACAATTTTTTTTTTTTTTTATCAAATACAAAGTAGTGGAACTGAACGAATGAGTCTCAATTTCCTTTTTGACTTCCAATTATAAAACATCCAGCTCATGAGTTTCACTTCACCCCTATGTATTTCTATATTCAACGTGTTTATAAAGTCTCAATTTCCTTTTTGAATTCCAAAAATAAAACATCTCATTAATCATGCCATAAAGTGAGGTGAAGAAGAGAGATAAGGGAGAGAAAGGGTTTGGAAACTGAAGGATCCAAAGAGATTATTGAGTTGTGACTGGAAGAGAAGAAATTGAAAAGGTAGGAAGAGAGGGAGGGGGAGTAGTTACATTTGGAGGAATTAAACGTGGATGATGAGGATAGAAAGAGAGAATAAAATTGAGGAGAGAGAAATTGATGATATGAAATTATAAGGAAAGAGCAAGTCTGATGTGGCAGATTATGGAAAAGCTAAAAACTTTTTTCTCAACTTTAGCTTTTAGTTTATACTAGTCACAAACCTGTGCCATGCACGAGAAAATTACTGAAAATGATATCTAAATAGATGTATGATTTTTTTTCTTCCTTCTAGTTGAATATATATATATATATATATATATATATATATATATATATATATATATATAGATTGAGAGAAGCCATGGTGACTATTCAATAAATAACAAAAATCTAGCAACATAATTAAGGATTGAAAAATAATATCTTCTTTTGAATTGAAAAAGATAAATAGCTATTCTTATATGGCAAAAGGTTAACATATATGTTGCACAAAATGAATGGAAACATTATTCACTTTTATTTTGTGCACTAAGCAATGTAACCAAATTAATCTTTGAATAAATTCTCTTTATTTCAAGGCCCTTATGACAGCACATGTCTTGGCAAACAAAGACATTATTAGTCTATAAAGTTGGGAGGAAAAATTCAAATTGCCAAAAACAAAAAATTAGGGCATTTTCATTAGGGGGAAATTTTAATTCTTGAGAATTGAAGACTTTTGTAAGTTTAAACTCTTGCTATTTGGAGTTTGAACTCCTAAAAAATAACATCTCAATATTGGGTATTGAGAAATTCATTTCAGAAATTTTGAGGCTTTAATGAAGGTTTTTCAGCTAGCAACACACATACAAAGTGGGTATGTAGTTACTAATGTAGTGAGTTACTTATGGCAGTACTTTCATACCCACATTGTGAGAAGGGGAGCGCTCCAACGATAGGATTGAGAGGAGGCGGCGCTCACATTCTAGAGAGCCCCCCTTCCTCAGAGAGGTTAGGAAAAAGAGAAGAATTGAGGAGCTTGAAAGAGAGCTCAAGCTGTTAAAAGAAAGTGACAAGAGAGATGAGCAACACCGGAGAAGAAGAACTAGGAGTCACTCGGGTTCGTGTGAGAGCTCAGACCGCTTTCCTAGCCACAAGGAGCATGGCAAAAATCGTGAGCATTGCAGGACCATGTCCCCCAAGAGACGTAGGCTCAACCATTCTAGGGTGTCTCCCTCTCGTCACAAGCGCAACCCAATCTGGAGGCAGCTCTAGCAGATCTCATTCTCCCCTTTTTTGGCCAAAATAGAACAGGCAAAGCTCCCAACTAAGTTCACTTCGCCCAACCTGACTGTATACAACGGGAAGAGCGATCCAGTAGGGCACTTGAGCCATTACAAATAGGCAATGGCTCTTTACAATGGCAATGATGCGCTCATGTGCCGTGTGTTCCCATTTAGTCTGGGAGAAGTTAGACTGTGGTGGTTCGATCGCCTGGAGCACGGGTCGATCCGTTCGTGGAAAAAGATGTCTAAAGCTTTCACTGCTAGGTTCATTATGAACACCAGAAAACCTAAAGAGATTGACACCTTTTTGGCACTAACTATGAAAGCTGAAGAAACTTTGAAATCGTACTCCACACGATATTGGGAGGTCTACAACGACATAGATGTGTGTGACGAAGACTTGGCAGTGAAGACGTTCAGATTTGGGCTGCACCAAGGCAGCAGACTTAGGCAGTCTCTCACCAAGAGGTCGGCTGCTAGCATGATGAACCTTATGTCCCGTTTGGAGCAACATATCAGAGTAGAGGATGACACGGGGCATTCAGCAAAACCTGCGGAAGCAACGCCAACCCCAGAGAAAAAAACGATCTAACCTGAGTCAAGCCGAGCCTCTAAGGCTAGGAAGTCCTTGGATCCGCCCAAGGCCAGTATGTGCCTGGCAGTGTACACGGTGTTCAAAGAGCCAATCTACCGAATCCTTCCCCAGATCAAAGACAAACCTTACTTCGTATGGCCTCTGAAGATGGGTGGCGATATTGCGGAAAAAGAATCCAAGTCGTCTTGCGCTTATCATCGGGAGCGTGGGCACCTAACCGAACAATGCCGAGCTTACAAAAGTCATCTCGAGCATCTGGTGAAGAGCGGGCACCTCAAGCAATATGTGGACGAGTCGAAGGGTTCACACCCACATACTGATGCACAGACGACCACGACAAGAGCCTCTACCCCGGTAGGGATCATTGAGGTAATTCACTGCAGTACAGTCGCCCAAAACCAAAGGGGAGATATGAGAAGGGCGGCGCATCTACGGGAAACATTCCAGATAAGGGACTCAGCCCAGATGGCTCCAAGGCCTTTGAAGAAAGAATCGGTGGAGCAGATTGTATTCACCAATCAGGATCTAGAAGGAGTGCAGGTCCCTCACTCAGACGCTTTGGTGATAACTTTGCGAATTGGGGAGTTCAACGTCAAAAGAATCCTCATAGATCCAGGCAGTTCGGCCGAGATCATGTATGAGCCCCTATTCAGAGGACTGGGCCTTGGGGTGAAGGACTTGAACTGTGCCGAAGGACCGCTCTATGGCTTTTCCGGAGAGACAGTTATGTCATCTGGAAAGGTGACAATCAAAGTTAAGACCGACGCGGTCTCGTCTCCAACTGAATTCTTTGTTCTAAACACCTACTCTCCCTATAACGCAATCCTAGGGAAACCATGGTTGCATAAAATGGGAGCAGTGCCCTCCACACTCCATCAGCGACTCAGGTTCCTAACACCACAGGGCGTCATGGAAATTGTGGGGGACCAACTGGCGGCAAAGCAATGCCTGGTTGCAGCGGTTACACAGAAAGCACTACCACTGCAAGAACCGAAGGCAGGGACTGTGAAGGGCAAGTAGCAATTACAGAGCTGAGAGGACCACGAAAAGCGTCTCCCTTAAGAGAAATGCGCAAAGAAGCTCGTACTTGTGCCCGTAGCTGAAAGGGAAGCATAGAGGCATTTCTTGATAGGCAACTCTCTCTCTAAGGAGCACAAATCACAACTATTGGCCCTACTCGAAGAATATCAAGATGTCTTCGTATGGATCCCATACCAGGCTCCCGGCATAGACTCAGAATTCGCCTACCATGAACTGAACGTTTCACCTGAATATAAGCCAGTTGTCCAGAAGGCGAGAAGGACGGCTCCACAGCACGTCGAAGCCGTGCGAGAGGAGGTGGACTGGCTCTTAAAGATCGGAGAGGTTCGAGAAGTTTTGTATCCACAGTGGCTATCCAACATTGTTGTTGTGAAGACGAAAAACGAGAAATGGAGGGTCTGTGTGGATTTCACTGATCTAAACAGAGCCTGTCCAAAAGATCCTTTCCCACTCCCAAAGATAGATCAGCTAGTAGATTCCATGACTGGCCATGAAAGAATGAGTTTCTTGGATGCCTTCCAAGGGTACCATCAAATCGCTCTGAGAAGAGAAGACCAGGAGAAAACCGCATTCATCACACCAAGAGGAGTATTCTACTATAAGGTGATGCCGTTCGGACTAAAAAACGCCAAGGCAACCCACCAAAGGATGGTGACTAAGATGTTCGCGGAACTGCTGGGAAAAACTGTTGAAGTATATATTGATGACATGATTATCAAAAGCACCAAAAGCTCGGACCATGTGCAAGATTTGAGGCAGGTCCTCGATATACTCAGAAGACATAACTTGAAGCTCAATACAGTGAAATGCGCATTCAGAATGGGCTCGGGTAAGTTCTTAGGGTTTATGGTAACCCAGCGCGGTATAGAAGCAAATCCAGATCAAATAGCCGCCATCCAGGGGCTGCAGCCCCTTAAGAATGTCAGAGAAGTACAGAGACTAACAGGCATGGCCGCTGCACTTAACTGATTTATCTCTAAATCAGCCGAGAAGTGCCGACCATTCTTTGATCTCATCAAAAAAGGGAAAAACTTTGCATGGAGCGAAAAGTCTGATTAAGCTTTTGAGCAACTGAAGAAATACTTGTCAGCACCGCCACTGCTCTCCACTCTTAGAGAAGGAGAACCACTCTACGTCTATCTCGCAGCCACAAATAAAGCAGTCAAGGCAGCAATCATACGAGACAACACTAGGGTGCAAAGACCGGTCTATTACACCAGCAAAACCATGAATGGACCGGAGACGAGATATTTGCCATTAGAGAAAGCGGCCCTCGCACTATTTATAATGGCAAAAAAGCTTCTGCACTACTTTCAGGCCCACACAATGATCGTGCTGACCTCTTTGCCCTTGAAAGTCTTGTTTAGAAGTGCAGACTTTAGCGGTCAAATATCCAAGTGGGGAGCCTAACTGGGAGCATATGATGCGCGGTACAAGCCCAGAACGGCCATCAAAGGACAGGTACTAGCCGACTTCATAGCCGAGTTTGCACCAGAGAACAACAGCACGCCCATTGGAGAACAAGACATCAGAGTTGCTGAGCGGATCCATGAGGTAACAGGTTGGGTATTATATGTTGATGGCACGGCAAATTCCAGAGGCTCTGGCTTAGGAATAGTCCTGATATCACCAGAGGGGGAACTCTTGGAATAAACAGTCAAGCTAGACTTTGGCGCCTCAAACAATGAAGCCGAATACGAAGCCCTCATGCATGGCCTCAGGGCCTCTAGTCGGCTTGGCACTGACTCCCTCACCATACACTATGATTCCCAATTGATAGTCAATCAATTGACCGAAGAATATATGTCCAAGGACGAGAGGATGATAGCTTATCTAGAGTTAGCCAAGAGCCTTTTGAACAGCTTTCGTAAATTTAATATCGAAAGAATAGACTGAGAACACAATAGGCACACAGACTCGCTGGCTGGCCTGGCATCCTCTGTGGTGCCAGATTTCAGAAGGACTATAACTGTGGGAGTCCAAGACTTCCCTAGCATAGCACAAAAAGGCCAGGATAGCGTACGTCAAATCGATATGGGCCCCAGATGGATGGACCCAATATTGAATCACTTGTCGAAAGACATATTGCTAGCAGACCAGAAAGAAGCAGTTAAGGTTCGTAAGACAGTAACGAGGTACTGAGTCTCGCGAGAGGGAATGTTGTACAAAAAATCTTACACAGGGCCTTACCTCCTTTGTGTACATCCAGGCCTGGTCCAAAACTTGCTGTACGAAATTCACGAGGGTGTATGCGGCAGCCATACTGAAGGACGCTCGTTGGCCTATAGAGCAATCGGCCAAGGCTACTAATGGTCATACGTACAGAAGGACGCAGCTCAGTATGTCAGGTGCTGTAAGAAGTGCCAGGTATTCGCTCCAACGATACATAAACCCGCATCTGAACTTAATCCTATATCCAATCCATGGCCGTTCGCCCAGTGGGGGCTAGACTTGGTCGAACCACTACCTCAAGCAACGAGGAATAGGCAATGGTTGATTGTGGCAACTGACTATTTTACAAAGTGGGAAGAGGTGGAGCACTTCACACGAATCACTGACTCCGAATCAAGAAAATTTGTCTGGAAGAACATAATAACTCGCTTCGGTATCCCCAGATGCCTCATCTCTGATAATGGCACACAGTTCGATAGCGGACCGTTCAAGGAGTTCTACTCAGAGTTTGGAATCAGAAATCATTTCTCCAACCCGGCCTATCCATAAGGAAACGGGCAGGCAAAGTCTCGTAACAAAACTATCCTTAACGGAATCAAGAAAATGCTAGAAAAAGCCAAGGGGCGATGGGTGGAAGAGCTGCCCAACGTACTATGGACATTTAGAACGACACCCCGGAACTCAACAGGAGAGACCCCGTTCTCTCTTACATACGGGGTGGAGGCCGTGATCCCACTTGAGATAGGCCTTCCCACCTTACACTCAGAGGAGTTCGACCCGGAGAATAACGAGCATACGCTAGCTAAAGATTTGGACCTAGCTCAAGAACGCAAAGACCTCGCCATGATCAGGCTGGCATCTTATTAAGGCAATTTAAGGAAAAAGTACGGCAAAAATGTAAGTAAACGGGTCCTCACACAGGGAGACTTGGTGTTGCACAAAGTAATAGGAAGCAAGAAAGACCCAACACAGGGCAAGTTGGGAGCAAATTGGGAAGGGCCCTACCAGATTATATCAGAGGCCGAACTAGGGGCATTCAACCTTGCAGGGATGGACAACAAGCCCCTGAAGCGACCTTGGAATATATGTAACCTGAAAAAGTTTTATTAGTAGTAATGGTGCTTTCTTCCTATTTCTTGAAACTCACAAACTTCTGTCGCATATGGTACTTGGTTACTAGCCGGTTGGACAGCACTAAACCCTGGCCATGCCAGATATTTAACAATTTTCTACCAGTAAAACCTTACGTGGTATGGTAGAACGGCACTAAACCCTGGCCATGCCAGGTACTTAACAATTTCTATCAGCAAAACCCCACGTGGTATGGCAAAATAGCACTAAATCCTGGCCATGCCAGGTACTTAACCAAATTTTCTGCCTATGACACCCTACGTTGTGTGGCAGAACGGCACTAAATCCTGGCCGTACCAGGTACTTAACAAAATTTTCTACCTATGACACCTTACGTTGTGTGGCAAAACGGCACTAAATCCTGGCCGTGCCAGGTACTTAACAAAATTTTCTGCCTATAACACCCTACGTTGTGTGGCAGAACGGCACTAAATCCTGGCCGTGCCAAGTACTTAACAAAATTTTCTGCCTATAACACCCTACGTGGTGTGGCAGAACAGCATTAAATACTGACCGTGCTAGGTACTTAACAAATTCTCTGCCTGTAAAAAACCCACATGGTCCGGCAGAACGTCACTCACTCAGGGAACATGAAATCCTGACCGTACGTCAGGGCTACATCTAAAAGTGTTATCCTACAAATTACTCACGACTATGAGTACGGCATGCAACAACCCTATCAAGCACCAGGGCAGCCCTCACTGAGATAAGTACAAATGAGACTATTAGTGTAAATACGGTACGGATAATTCACCACAGCATTCATTCAAAACATAAAAGCAAAACTGCGCAACATTCCATTCTATCAAAAAAGGAGAGTTTACAAAAACACAATAATATTTAGAGGTTTTAAAGTTTTTTACAAAAAGAAATTATTATTATTATTATTATTATTATTATTATTATTATTATTATTATACATCAGCAAAATCAGTGTCCAAAGGAGCTGTGCTCCCTCCTTTAGCAGTTGGGTAGAAACATCTTGTGAGAGGGCGACACCAACAAGCTCCTCTGCCGCCGGCACGGAGGTCACCTTGGCGTCCTCCAGGTCAACCACGTCTGTGCCTGCCTCAGGGGGATGAGGTGGGGGAGCGCCAGGGAAAGGAAAAGAAGGCGGCTCCAGAGTTAGCGACGTCAGTCCGGAGTTCAAAAAACCGACGGCTGCATGCCAACTGTCTGTATAGAATTCATTGTAGACACCGGGAAGCTGAAGGCTCATCTCGTCTTGAGCTTCCTTGCTTCCGGCCTCATATGCCGCTCTTTTGGCCTGCTCGGACTTTAACTCATAAGCCCAAATCCTCTTCTCAGTTTTAAAACATAACAACAAAAAAAAAAAAATACAAAAACTACAAACAATCTAAGAAAATCCAAAAAGTAAGAAAATTACTAAATTCAAATAAAAAAAAAAAAGAAAATTACAAATAAACCTCCTCTCTCTCACTTGATCTCAGGTATCTCTCTCACTCTTGGGTTTCTCTTCCCCTTCTCTGGTTTGATGGTTTCTCACACTTTCTCTCTCGCACTCTCAGGTCCGATTCTTTCAACGTAGTATCACAAGTCTCTCGGGCTTCTCTCTCGCATCAATGATCGGTTGAGGAATTGGGCACCAGTGGTCGTAGGTGTGGGGTGTTTGTGATTCAGATTTCCGACTTCCATGGCTGATTCAGATTCCCAACTTCAATATGGTAAGATTTTTTTTTTTTTTTTTTTTTTTTTTTTTTTTTTTTTTTTTTTTTTTAAATTTTGAAAATGGTATGAAATTATATATTATTGATTTGGGTATCTGTTTGCTTGTGCTGGAATGGGTTTGAAATGTGGCTTAAACTCTTCTAAAAGTCTTGCTCTTGCTCATTAGTGCTTGTAAAATTAATAAAACATTATTGATGGTGAAGGTTGAAATGGAAATGAAATGGGTATTTTAACGCTGTGATTTATTTTCATGCAAAGATTTTAGACTAAAGTTTTAAGCACATTCCTGGAGAGCACGCCTAGTTGGTGTGCGTATTGTTTGTAGATTTTAGTTTGGTTTCCCCAATTGTTGGATGGGATATGGTTTCTTGTTGTTTGGTCATTACTTGAGCTCTACTAGTTGTAGATTTGGCTCCTGCTTGTGTTCTTATTGTTTTAATAAAAATTGATTTACCATTGGGAAGTAGTATATAGTTTAGCATTGTGGGTTTGAAGGATATTTGACTTTGATTGTTTTGAGGAATTTGAGAATTGGGTTTGTGATAGTTTGGGAAATTGTTCAAAGTTCATAAACTATCTTGAATTCATTATTGAGTCCTCAAGTTAGTAATGTCTATCAACCTCTGATTTTTTGTTTAATTAATCAAAAGATGATTTACTACGTTTGTCATATCACAACATTGGGTGATGTCTGGGTGTGTGCTGGATCAGTTGGCTGGCTGGAGGAATTGGTTTGGTAAACATTCTTTATGAAGAAGCCAACTATTATTTTTTAGTAGTAGAGAAGCAAAATTTTGTGATTTGGAGAAAGAGCAAAGTCCTTTCATTAGTAAATAAGGGTTTTGATTTTTTGTTGTAGTTGATAAACTCATGGTATAACATAGAAATGATTTATTTATTTTAGGGATGGACTCGCAAGGAAACATGTCCTTCATAAATCTCTTGCAAGGGGATTCTAATCTTGACAAACAATTTCTAAGTGAAGCATCACCACCAGAAGTTCAAATTCTCACTTCTAAGACACGACGGCATGGTAACTTCATTGTAGAGGAAGACAAGCTCCTTGTATCGGCATGGCTCAATACTAGCTTGGATCTAGTGCATGGGAATGAGCAAAAACATGAAGCATTCTATTAAAGAATTACGGCATACTTTGAAGAATACAAAGAATTCGACTCTAAGTGTTCTGCCAACTCCCTATCGTGTCGATGGTCAATAATTAATAGTTGTACAAAAAAGTTTTGTGGGTTCTTGGCTTAGATTGAATCAAGGAATGAAAGTGGTATAACTGAGCAAGACAAGGTACACATTTTATTAAAAGTTGTGTCAATATATCAATTCACTAATACGTTGAAGATACTAATTGTTTTCTATTTCTTTTAATTTTTTAGATCCGCCAAGCGAGGACTTTGTATAAGAACTGTCCAAAAATCCAATTTTCAATTTGAACATTGTTGGCTCATGTTGAGGGAAGAACCGAAGTGGTTGCAACATAGATCCAAGGAAAAACAAAAAAAAGGGTTACCTTAAACTCTAGATTTGATAAATCAAGCTTGTGGGGATGATGTCTCGCATGATGGGTTTGTAGACTTGGAAAGGCCAATAGGTAGGAAAGCTTGAAAAGGCCAAACGAAAGAGAAAAGTGAATGAAAAAGAAGATGTTGCGCAATTCAAGGAGAAGAAAACAAAATTTCTTGAGGATGCACATGAAGTTGAGAAGGAGTTGATTCGTTTAAAAGAAAAAAAAAAGGTTTGCATGGAGGAGATGAGAATGACGGGAAAGATTAACATAGAAAAGGAAAGAATGCGTAGAGAAGATGAAAGAGAATATGAAAGAATGCGTAGAGAAGATGAAAGAATGCGTAGAGAAGATGAAAAAATACGTATAGAAGAAGAAAGGCTTTGTCTTAAAAAAATGAAAGAGGAGGAGAGGGTTATGATGGTAGATACAAGTGGATTGTCGCTAAGACAACAAGCATACTATGAACAACGACAAATGGAAATCTTGGAAAGTCGGAAGATAGACTTTAATACTTAGGTCTTATTAGTGTTTTTTTGGGACCTTATTTTGGTAGCACTTTATATATGCCTTGACTTGTATTTTGTCATTTTACAAAAAGGCCTTGAGCGAATCTTGACATTAGCTTGATTAGAAGATTACTCAACTGAAATTATATTTTGATTAGTAGTTTATCTAGGTGATGCTTGATTAGAAGATTACTCAACCTGACTTGTATTTTGATTAGTAGTTTATTTAGGTGATGCTGTTAGGCTTTGACATCCTCTAGGTGATGCTATTAGACTTTGATATCCTCTAGGTGATGTTAGGCATAGACTTGTAGAAGTTTGTATAACAATTATGGTAATGTAATGATATTAATCATTTGGTTGTACTGGACTTGTAAGATTTGCATGTTTGTTTGAAATGCTTCTTATCATGTCTAGTTAATGCCTCTTTAATATATAAGGATCTGTTTTTAGTCGAAGACTTGGTGTGTGTGGGTTGAGTACTACTAAGAATATGTTCGTGATGAAAGGTGACTTTGATTCATGTTCTTTTGGACTGGATTGTTAAATTCTTAGAATGTACTAAGTTTATTGCTACTTTTATTTTGTGAGCTAATTCTAGTAATTAAAGCCTTCTTTGCTGATTATGCCGAAGCTCACTTGAAGCTCTCTGAGCTAGGGTAAGTGTGGATTTTAACGATTTTGTGGGTTCCTCAATAGTTTTGTTGCAAAAATGAAGTTGTCATGTTGATTAAATTTATTTTCCTTGGTTTGCAGATTTGCTGAAGCTTAAGCATTTTGGAAGAATGGGACGTAAAGGATGGTGCCATTCCCTGCTTGCCTTTTCTCTTTTTTGTTTTTTGGATTACTTGAAAGCCCTAATGCTTTGTTTTGTTGGACATGTTCAATGGAAGAAATTGGGTAGAATGCTGTGGTACTCATCCTTCAGTTTAATAATATATATTTATTAGTCGACATGTTTTGTTTGCTCACTCTCTCAATTGCGTAACTGTGATGTTAAGCTATTTAATTATCCCCTATGCCTATCTTGTAGCATTTTGAGCTATAATTATCTTCTTGCACTTGGTATATATGTTGTGAGAAGCTATAATTATCCCTCCTATTACAGGCCCTGGAGAATACAGGGGACTGTAATGCAATGTACGTGGGGATATGCCTTAGATTTAGTAATTAAATTTAATTATGTGACATATGAATGAATTTAATTAAAGACCTAGAACACAACACCTAAAAAATTGCAATCATAATATAATTCTGTAAAGACTCGCATACAATAATAATAGAATTTCAAATTACAATCATAATATAATTCTAGTCAATAAATACTCACATACACTCACATACTCAAGTTCCTATGATTCACCTTTTAGTTGCCATATGTGCTTAATGAGGTCCGATTGGAGTCGAGAATGAGCTTCCTGGTCTCTAATGCGTTGATGGCCTCAAATGAACTCCATAAAGCAACTTGTTTTCTCTGGTAACACAATATGAGGATTTTCCTCTTCTTGTTCGTAATGGAAGAAGCCTTCTCTTACATTTTCACCTTGCTCATCTTCAATGATCATGTTATGGAGAATTATGCACGCATTCATGATGTCTCTAAGCGTTTCGAGATAAAAAAATCTTGCAGGTTGACGTATAATTACGAATCGTGCTTGAAGCACCAAATGCTCACTCTACATCCTTCCTTGTTGACTCTTGTAATTTTGCAAAACATTTTCTTTTCTCCTTATGGAGATAAGATTATTTTCAAAAATGTTGATCACTTAGGATATATACCATCAGCAAGGTAGTATCCCATTGTGTAGTCATTACCATTGATTGAATAATTAACTGCAGGGGCACGCCCTTCGACAAGCTTAGAAAATATTGATGACCGGTCTAACACATTAATATCATTATGAGACCCACGTAACCTAAAAAAGGCGTGTCATATCCAAAGGTCATGTGATGCTACTGCTTCTAAAATAACAGTTGATTCATGAATATGACCAGTGTACATACCTTTCCATGCCGCCAGACAATTTTTCTATTTCCAATGCATGCAATCAATACTTCCAAGCATCCCTGGAAATCCAAGGCTTTGGCCAACCTCTAGCAATCTAGCAATGTCTTCGTTGTTTGGCGACCTCAAGTACTCGTCAGAAAAAATAGAAACCACCGCTTTAACAAATTTTTTCAAACTCTCCATTGCGGTGCTTTCTCCCATCCTCACATATTCATCCATGAAATTAGCTGTTACTCCATAAGTAAGCATCCTAAGTGCAACAATTATCTTTTAAAGGGAAGGAAAACCGAGCCTTTGGGCACTATCTTTTTTTTGGATGAAGTAATCATCATAACCTTCTACCGCAGATTGAATACGAAGAAAAAGAGAATGCCTCATTCGAAACCTCCTTCGAAATAAATTGGGAGTATAAACTGGTGATTCCGCAAAGTAGTCGAGAAAAAGCCTTTCGTGACCTTGTAAATGATCACGTTCAATGTACCTACGTTGAACAACATTGCATTGTGATGACGATCCTTCTTCCATGAGATATTTTATAATCATCTCATCGTTGTCTAAGTCATTAAAAAGTAATTTGCAAAAATGAGAGTGAGCCATAGAGAGAAAAATAAAGAGTGAATATTAAAGAGTCTTGGAAAAAAATTGAGGAAGAAATATGAATCTTGATAAAAATAGTTAGGTGAATATATGAATCTTTGTTTGAGGAAGAGAAAAAGGATGTTGAAAAAATTTGTACACAGTTGGTTTTAACATATGATTGTAAAAAGTGGCCGTTGGAATTTTTGCCAAATTGAAAAAAATTACCGTTGCACAGTCTCTTTATTGCTACCGTTGCATGTGTTAGGAGAAACAAACAAGTTGAAGTGAAAATAATAAAATAATAAACAAATAAGAATAAAGAAAGAATATTTAAATAGAAGGATTGTAGAATAGAGAATGGAATGTGAGGTATTTTGTAAAAGTGAGTAATTAAAATAAAAAAGTGACTTTTTAAAAATGTAAAATAGATAATAGATGCAAAATAGGTTGGGCAAAATAGGTTGGGAATAGTCTTAACGTGCATTGCATGTTGTATGAGTTTTTCATGAGATTCAATTTAATTTATTTCTGATGTTATAGATGCTTTGCTTAGTCAAGTGCTGGACAAAATACTAACAACTACCAAATTGTCATCACGTACTTTTCAGTAATTGATAGCCGTGACCCAAGTCATTTCCTACGTACCTAGTAAAAGACAAAAAACACATTTATTTCTTCGGACTCATTTTAAAAGAAGCCAAAGAAAACATCTAGTTGGTATAGATGAAGATGATGAAGAAGTGGAATTATGGAAGAGAAAAGGACTGATGAAAACAACAATGCAACTTATTTTTGTAAAAGTATCAACTATGAAAAATTAATGAATATATGGTGACTACACTTGTATTTTTTATTGTATTCTTCCATTTTTTTTTTTTTTGTATTATCATGTTGGATCGATCTAATTCCCAAAATTGAAATTAATGAATATATGGTGACTACACTTGTATTTTTTTATTGTATTCTTCCATTTTTTTTTTTTTTTTATTTGTATTGTCATGTTGGATCGATCTAATTCCCAAAATTGATTCACTAAGAGAGCTTTCAAAAACAACTTAGGACCTTTTATGGTCAGTAAAAAAATTCTTTGCCAGGATCAGTGCAACTTTCTGTGAACATTTCTCCTTTAGACTTTCTATATATTGAGCTTTGCCATAATTTCATCATAAAAAGCTGCTGTTTCTTTATTGTGAGTGATTCATGGGAATGGTGGTGTGGATTTAGGCTCCCAGTTGGAGTGTAGGACATCAAAAAAATAAAATAAAACATCACCTCAAAACCTTGAATTCTTTTTTTTACTTAATTAACCATCTTTTTGCTTTCTGCAGTAAGATTCGTTCTCATCCATTTCAAGGGCCCTTACATAATTCACAGATTTAAATATCGGCTTAGTGACAGACAATTAATCCTTTTGGTTTTGACAAATTAAAAGGCTTTGGAAGGAATATTGCTAAAGCAGCTTTCACAAAAGTGGCTATCATCAGGCAATTATTGAAAACTGATTTCTTGAATTGTCATGCATTTGGAGAACATTTAGATTCAGAGGGCCAGTGGTAATTAAAGCTGAAATGAGAGAAGATTCCCTTGGGTTGGTACGAAAAGCTTTTTTGGGTAATCCAAGTTTGACCATGGAAATTTCTGCAATCTCAAGGTGTTCAAATCCTGTGGTACTCCTTTAAGTTAGGACACTGATACTGATACGTGTACACACTGGCGGAGTAAGGGGGAAGGAGGGCAATTGACCCCCGCACCGACTGGCAGACTCCACAAAAAGTACCTTATATTATTTGTAATAAGACTAATTTCCTGGCCTTACAAACTTGAAGGGACTAATTTGCCTCCCTTATAAAACTCTTTCAAATAATTAAAACAATAGAGAAAGTTGAATTTATAATTGTTTAAAAGCAGCCAAAGGCGGTGAGGTAATATACAACATTTTATGTATATTATCATACATTTAACAATTTTAGGTAATATACAACATTTTATGTATATTATCATACATTTAACAATTTTACATTAATTTATTTTGCGTAATCCAATTATATGTTTAAATATTATATACTTAGATTAATCTTTTGAATTGATTGTTATTAGCTATGAATTGATTATTACAAGTTACATTTATATTACATTTCATATGAAGATTTTAAGAGTACTTTATTTTTTGATATAGTCTTTTAATCGTCATCCTAAGTTAAAATTCTAGTTCCGTCACTGCGTGTATCATAATAT
Source organism: Fagus sylvatica (assembly GCA_907173295.1). Lineage (NCBI taxonomy): Eukaryota > Viridiplantae > Streptophyta > Magnoliopsida > Fagales > Fagaceae > Fagus > Fagus sylvatica. The sequence continues at coordinate 2,982,492 of OU015763.1, read as the reverse complement.
ATATATATATATTCATAAAATGTGAACATTTATAAATTTTGATGTCCATTATTTGTAAACGTACATTGAAGATCACAATCTATTAATGTATGTGAATAGAGTATATACTTGTGGTGTGTGAATACCTTTGTTCATCAACATATACCATATACGTTATACTCTATTCTTTATATTGTTCCGGGACTAATGAGTATTAATATTGCATTTGATTCTAGAAAGAAAAAATAAATAAAAAAATCGTAAGGAAAAACGTAGCACTTGCTTATCGAAAAAATAAAAAATAAAATAAAAACATAGCACTTTTTATGTATGCATTGCACATCAATTTTCCTCAAAGCTAACGGTATATGATTTAAGTATGTGGTTATATAAACCAATTGTCAGTTTGTGTACACGTTTGCCTTCCCTATCTAATACATTAATTGCATGGATTAGGTTTCCCTTTTTTTTTTTTTTATTAAAAAAAGAAACCCAAGTATACACGTACATTTGATGTTTCTCCCCTGCAGGTTCATCAGCATGTGGAAAACTTTTTATAATGTTCGGATTCTCTTAAATCGCTTCAATCACAATCTTGTCTTTGATAATAACGTCCTACCCAAGAGAGAGAGAGAGACAGAGTGTCTCACACTTTCTTTCATAATGTTGCAAGAAAAATAAACGAAAACAAAGAATGCTTATTAACTATCATTATTTTAAAGTGACAATTTGGGAAGAAGAGATTAGCTGAATATTTTAATATTGCATTAAAGTAGTCAGTTCAGCAATATTAAAATAGCCCAATGCCAACATGCAAGTTGGAACAATGAGACGGACCATGCCATGCCCGTTCTCATCCGTTTGGCTCATATTATTGTCCTTGATTTCTAATTTAACTAAAATTTTATTTTATTCATCATATCAAATGGCAATCTAACACTTAGTCATCGTCATTCCAGATCGCTGACAGTGCTGAGTTACCAAAAGGTGGTTTAGGAATTGATTTCCACAATTTCAAATGGGCGATACTATAAGGTCATTAATGTCTCAACTTTTAAAATACAAAACAAAAAATAAATTATTAAGAAAATTATTAATTATACTATCGAAGTGTCACCAATTATAGTTATTATCATGTTATTTTTTAAATTTTTGTAGTAAAATAGATAATAACTTAGTCTTTACTCTTTAGCATTTTCTAATTCGTATATGAAAAAGACGAATGCTAATTTTGTTTTAAAAAAAAATACAAGATGTACTCGTGTCCTCACACGGAAAATAGTCTCACGTCCATGTTGGCTCTGTGATTAGTCTTGGAATTTGGAAATCGCGTTGCACCAAAATTGCAACGAAGATCAAGGCGAAACAAATATAAGTTCAAAGTTAAGTCTGATTTAAATGATACTCCGATGAAACTTAAATGAAGCTAAAACGTTTTTCCGTGTGGAAAGAAGCAATTGCAAACTAAACGGACAACGAAATGAGACAATTTCTGGGTAGTTTTCCTGCTATTTATTTACAAGCATAACTATTATTATTGAACTTACAAATCACACTTCACCAGTATTTTATGAAGTTGTTAAGTATAAATGACCTATGCTGATGTGATGTAAGTCGATTTTTGTTACTTTATCCTTTTGATTTTTTCTGGTTGGTATGATGCGATTGTAGGGGGCTCCGCTTAGATTTTGTTCCTTATGTGCCGATTGTTCAGATCTTAATCCGATTTTGTCATATATTTAATCAATCAAATTGTGGAACTTGGATCCATTCACCCATTTAATTACAAATTATTGTGGCTGTTGAAAATGTTGCCACATATATCAGACAACTGCATTTTCTGTAAAATTGCATAATGTTCATAATAATTAATGGATACGATACTTACACTTCATACCACTATCAATTTATGAAAAATTATAATAAATTTTGTAATATATATATATTACGCTATTAACTTCCTAGAGAATGTGAGATACTTAATGCTTAAAACTTTGAATTGTATACTGAAAACTACTAGATAAGATCCAAATGGGAAGAGTTTGATTATGAATCAACCAATGAAAGTTGCCTCAAATAATCTCTTTTGATTATTAATCGACCAATGAAAGTTGCCTCAAATAATCTCTCTCTCTCTCTCTCTCTCTAATGAAATAAATTATGTGTCATTCAACATGTTCACCATCAAACCTGTTGGCATTTGGGCTTTTTAGGCAAAAAGCTATAGGGTCCGCAATATAACATTTATGTGTAGTGTTCTTGATAGTCGTTAATAGATTAATAATTAGATAGTGAGACACACTCATCCATTCCAAAGAGAATAAAACCTTAATTATTATCTTCTCTCTCATTTTTAAGCTCTCTCTTACCTTAGAATCTCATCACAAAACCCTGAGATTTAATCTCTAGATTGTTTCTACATACCAAGGAGAAATGGTAAGGCATTTGTAGCGCGGAAAGGAGCTTGATTCATTGACCTTTGTTACAAAGGTTTTGTTTTTATAGGATTTCTTTGTGAAACCAAGAGATATGCACTAAAAAATCTTTTTTTTTTGATCGATGAGGACATATATAAGATGTTTTCAACTTCATCACTTGCAATGAGGGAATGGGAAATTTGAATCCTGATTTTCCTTTAGATAAAAAAAAATAAAAAAATAAAAAAAATAAAAAAATAGAAGAAGAGCCAACAATGCTAATGAACTAGTAGGCTCTTAGCGCTTGCATCACAATGTTAATAAAATACTCATTTTCTCGTCCCAAGAAAAAGTTAAACACTAATTATTAATTAAATCTATATATAAAAGTGTGATCACGAGGGTGTCCACTATCCCAATTCACTCATCATTTTATGAGAGTCCTAGTTCAATCTATCTTACACAAATTAAATTATGAATAAATTAAGAATTTTTTCCTTAAAAAAAAAACAAACAAACAAACAAACAAACGTGTTCGTGTGTATAAAGAGACTGTTAAGCTGTATGAAGAGTAATTTAATTATTTGCATGCGCTCATAATGGGACAAAATATGTGACACAAATACTGCCAAAACCGTAGCACTTGTCATGAAAGTGGGAGAATCAAGTAACAGCCCCTCTCTATTCATTCATATATTCATATACTTTCTTTTAAGGGGTTTTTTATATATTCGTACACTTTTTGGGTTGCCATCTTGCTAGCTTCGATGGTTAGTTTTGGATCATTCCATACGTGTTGGTACGATTCCTTGCTGATAAAGAAGAATTTTGGTGCTTAATAAAGAAAAATATTTGCAATCATAGGCCGTAGCCATCTACACATTAATGCTTTAGTTATAATATATATATGGTTCATGCATGGAAAGCTTCAAAACGTGTTCAAGATGGCAAATATTTGTCTTATAAGGGACACTGAAGAACAATCTTAGGACCCCAGAACATGACTAGATTTGTTTCGACTTTCAACTTGGGGTTGCCAACAGGTGACCTAGGTTATCATGGAAAAAAAAAATAGGAACATGATAAAGTGCTAACTGTTGTCTGTCCTTATGTATATTCAAACAGAGAATTTTATTTACATAAAAACAAAACTATACACATAAGAACGGGATCTTGCAATTTAGTATTTACACAAAATTTGGGTTTGGAAGCCTCATCCCACATTATATGTTCATAAAAATAGGGTACATAATTTCTTTTTCCATTTGATACCCGCCCAGTTTTGCTAAGATATCCACACAAGTATATATTAGCCTCAAGGAAAGTGTGCCGAAGCTACACCCTTCAAGCTCGAGCCAGCAGCTCCTTGCAGTCATCAACCATATATATATACTAGATATCTAAGGAGAGTAGGAGAGTAGGAGAGTAGGAGACATATTAGTACTTAAAGTTAAAGAGATCATCATATATAAAAGCTAGCTTAGAATCCATTTCAAGCATAATGTGATGGTGATCCATGTGCAATAAAATATGAAGCCCAGTGCAAATTTCCCAAACTTCCATTTATTTGGTCAATGTAATTCTCTTATATTTAGAGAAAGCCATCGATTCCAAAAGCGTCCCTAATTACATTTTATAATCGTGATTTCAGGGGAAGAAAAAATAAACTCTAACAAGGCAGCAAAATATCAAGAAAAAAAAAAAGGCAGCAAAATAATCTTTATAAGTAAGATTTTGGGGGTTCTAGTATGTAACGTATATCATCTCACCTTAGATCTAATCTATATCTCCATAGATGCTCGCGCGGACATCGTTTTGGGGAAGTATATGGAGAATAACAAAAAAATAAAAAAAAAGAGATGTCCCCACTCAAAAAGTTTGCAAAAGAATTATACGCAAATTTGTATTACAATTTACAACTAATAGAATTCTTCAAGAAATAAGGGAAATTATAGTGTAGTTCCTGATATTGAGCTCCGGACCAATAAAAAGAAACAATGTAACATAAATTCTGACATCATTAAATAGTATACATGCCTTCATATAGTGTTAAATGGCCTTAGAAGATATTTCCATTAAGCAGCACAATTTTCAAATAGTGTGGGTACCCATATATCAATTAAAAACTAAGAAAAAAAGTGAGAGAAAGATGACTAGAAAATTAATATATAAACAATGATTAAGTGAGAGAAAGATGACTAGAAAATTAATATATAAACAATGAAAAATCATTGAAAGACATTTTGAAAGGCCAATTTAATTGATAGAAGCGATCCAAAACATTGCATTAGCTATTACTAGTCACGACGGCAGCGCAACCATCCCAACATCCACCACGTGATGCCGAGGTGCAGTCTCCTCCGTTGACATCTGACCCATCGGATATGGAAACTACGGAGCACCAGGAGGGCATTCAATTGGCAGCAGATTGCTCGGCCAAGAATCACGCCACTTTTGAAGACCAGCTACGGGAAATTGATTTGGCGCTTAACTTCAAATCCGTGATTTCCGAAACTTCAGGGACAGTTGACAAAGCTAAGTTGAATGGGCCAGAAGAAGAGTTTGGGCCAGCTGGTCCAATAATGCCAAAGAACAAACCTTCATTATCAACAAAGGACCCACGAAGTCCATTGGGGGATATAACAAATAACAGGGCAGTTATAAGCCCAAAGTCCACCGTGGGGACATGGAAGAAAATGGCACGTGCAAAGGGGCAGGGATCACAAGATACAAGAAAATTCATAGTAGCAGAGAAGAGAGCTTGTGAAGAAGTTATGCAGATTGAGGAAGAAGACATGAGAAGTTTGAAGACAGCTCGAGTAATTGAGAAAGAATTTATATCGGTGGCGGCTGGTGTCCAGCCCCGCCGAATCCAATGAGTTGCCTCAGCTGGAACTGTCGTGGGCTTGGGAACCCAGGGACAGTTCAAGAACTCGCCCATATGGTACGGGTTAAAGCTCCCTCGGCCGTTTTCCTGATGGAAACATGGTCGAATGAAGAGTACTTAGAAAAGGTACGATGTTATTTACATTTTAATAGCAAGTTAGTAGTTAAAAGTAATAATAAAGGAGGTGGTTTAGTCCTCTATTGGAATGATGATCTGAATCTTGCAATAAAAAGCTGTTCTAGCAACCACATTGACGCCACTATCAACGAAGGAACAGAGAAAGCGTGGAGGCTTACTGGGGTGTTTGGGGTTCCCGAAACACATAGAAGAGAAGAAACATGGACCCTATTGAGACATCTTGACAATATGCTTCAGCTGCCATGGTGTTGTATAGGGGATTTCAATGAAATAGTCAAGCTTGAGGAGATGAAAGGTAGACTGGCCAGACCGGACCGCCAAATGAGAAGTTTCCGGAGTGCTTTAGACGATTGTGGCTTAGTTGATCTTCGGTATCGTGGCTTCCCTTTCACGTGGTGCAATAATAGAGATCCACCATTCACCACGTGGGTCCGTTTAGATAGGGCAGTGGCAAATATTGATTGGTTGCATCAATTTCCTATGGCCCGTGTAGAGCATTTAGATGTGTCGAAATCTGACCACAAGTGCCTTTGGTTGAACTGTTCTCCATCAGCGAATTCAAGGGGCAAACGGAGGCCTTTCAAGTTTGAAGAATCTTGGATGACCGACGTGGGGTGTGAGACTACTATAAAGAAGGCCTGGGAGATGACTCAATCGGGTACAAGAATGTTCATGGTATGGAATAAACTAAAAGAATGCAAGAGGCAGCTGGGTGACTGGAGCAGAAACAGTTTCGGTAGTCTTGAAAAAAAAATTGAGGTGCTGAAGCAGAAAATACAGCAAGCTGAGACTTTATCCATACAAGACGGTCAACATGAAAATATTAATGGGCTACGCAGAGAGCTGAACTTATTGCTGGGGAAAGAGGAACATATGTGGAGGCAGAGATCTAGAATTTCATGGTTGACAATGGGTGATAGAAATACAAAATATTTCCATGGCAGGGCATCTCAGAGATGCAGAAGAAATTCTATTTCCAGGTTGAGTGATGAAAGGGGCGGATGGCTTGAGTCCAATGAGGAAATTGCAGGAAAAATGATAGAGTACTACACATCTCTATTTACCACTAGTCACCCAACCAACATGGTGGAAGCAGTAACTAATGTTCACAAGGTGGTCACGGTGGAAATGAATAACAGCTTAACCTGGGAATTCAAAGCAGAAGAAGTGGAACAAGCAATTAAGCAGATGGCTCCGTCCAAAGCTCCAGGACCCGATGGTATGCCTCCTATTTTTTACCAAAAATATTGGCATGTTGTTGGCAATGATGTAACCTTGGCTGTGTTATCCTGTTTAAATTCTGGTAGTTTATTGAAGTCCATAAATCATACTTTTATCACTTTGATTCCTAAAGTTAAAAGTCCTGAAAAGGTGACTGACTTTCGCCCAATTAGTTTGTGCAATGTAATTTATAAGTTGGTGGCAAAAGTTCTGGTAAACAGGTTGAAGCTAATATTACCACAGATAGTCTCGGATTCCCAGAGTGCTTTCGTACCAGGGCGTCTAATCACTGATAACGTATTGATAGCTTTTGAAACTCTTCACCATATGCACCATAATAAAGTTGGGCGGGAAGGAGCAATGGCATTGAAGCTTGATATGAGCAAGGCATATGACAGAGTGGAGTGGTGTTATTTGGAGCAAATTATGAAGAAGATGGGCTTCCACCAAAAATGGATTGGCCTCATGCTGGCATGTATTAGTTCTGTATCATATTCAGTATTGATTAATGGGGATCCTCATGGCAACATCCAACCTTCGCGGGGATTGCGCCAAGGAGACCCCCTATCACCTTATCTCTTTTTATTATGTGCAGAAGGGCTTCACTCCCTCATTAAACAGGCAGAAGCAAGTGGTGACATGCAAGGTGTAGCTTTATGTAGACAGGGACCAAAGATCACTCATCTGTTTTTTGCAGATGACAGTCTATTATTTACAAGAGCCACCATCACAGCCTGTGAGAAGATCAAATTAATTCTGGAGTAATATGAGAGAGCTTCTGGCCAACAGATTAATCGGGATAAGACCACAATCTTCTTCAGCAAATCAACTCCAGTTCCTACCCAAAATGCAATAAAAGAGTCTCTTAATGTTCCAATTATCAGGCAGTATGAGAAGTACCTGGGACTCCCCTCTCTAATTGGAAGAAATTGAGCAGAGAGCTTCGCTCAAATCAAGGAAAGGGTATGGCATAAGTTGAAAGGATGGAAGGAAAAGCTGTTATCTCAGGCAGGAAGAGAAGTCCTAATCAAAGCTGTTGCCCAAGCAATCCCGGCTTATTCAATGAGTTGTTTCAGATTACCTATCAAGCTCTGTCATGATCTAGAAGCCTTGATTTGTAGATTCTGGTGGAGCAACAACCCGGACCAAAAGAAAATTCATTGGGTGAGCTGGAAACAATTATGTGCGCCAAAGAAAAGGGGTGGTATGGGCTTTCGCGACCTCCAAAAATTTAATGAGGCCCTCCTAGCAAAACAGGTCTGGCGCCTTATGAAGGATACCTCTTCATTGTTCTACCAGGTGTTTAAAGCCAAGTACTTCCCCCATTGTTCAATCTTGGAGGCGGATGAAAAAATCAGGGGCTCATATGCTTGGCAAAGTATAAGAAAGGCAAGGGAGGTGCTCTTGAGAGGTGGAGTTTGGCGAGTAGGCGACGGAAAGCGGATTAAGATTTGGAAGCATCGGTGGCTTCTAGAAGATTGTCATCGAACCATTATCACACACGGTCCCCCTCTCCTCCAAGACTGTACAGTGGACCAACTGATCATCAAGCCTAAGATGGAATGGGATACGGCTTTGCTTGACAAACTTTTCATCCCGTATGATGCCGAGGCAATTAAAAATATTCCACTTAGTAATCCTGCTCCTCCAGACCAGTTCTATTGGCCAGGAACAGCTAATGGCCTCTATACGGTCAAGAGTGGTTACCAAACTCTTCTGCACAATGAGAACAATCTGCTCCCTGGAGGCTCCACTGAAGATGCTCTCCAACCCATATGGAACACGGTGTGGTCTCTTCGGATTCCAAAGAAGTGCCAACACTTTGCTTGGCGTGCCTCTCGCGAAGCCTTGCCTACAAAAGTGAACCTATGTAAACGAAGAATCCCAATTGATATTAACTGCGAGAATTGTCAAAATACACCAGAGGATGTGCTACATGCAGTCTGGACGTGTCCCTCAATCAAGCCTGTTTGGGATAAGGAACCTTGGAGCCAAGCATTTCGAGCCTCACCAGTGTTAGATTTTGCTGACCTGTTCTCCAAGGTCCTGGCCTCTCCCTCACAGCCGCATACTGAAGTCTTCATCGTTATCGCATGGTCCTTATGGCAGAGACGTAACAAGCTGAGGCTAAACCAAGCAGTGGAGCCACTGAACCAGGTGAACAGTACGGCCCGAATATACCTGGACGAATTTGGAAACAATGCCGAGACTTCACCCCACACGGAACCTACTCCAGCACAAACCACCAAATGGCAGCCACCCAGATGCAAGAATTTTAAAGCAAATTATGACGGGGCAATTTTCAAGGAGACCAACGAAGCTGGAATTGGTGTTATAGTTCGCAACAGAGAAGGCAAAGTGATGGCATCCTTAGTTCAGAAAGTCCGTTACCCCCAGTCTATGGAAAGTATAGAGGCTTGGGCAGCAAGAAGAGCCGTGAGTTTTGTAACAGAAATTGGTCTGCCAGAAGCAGAGTTTGAAGGTGACTCGAAGATAGTGGTAGCAACTCTCAACTCACCTCATCCTAATCTAGCACTGTATGGCCATTTGATTGAAGATGTGAAGCTCCAGACCAATGGTTTAGTTTCCTATTGTTTCACCCATGTAAAACGCCAAGGTAATGCTATGGCGCATGCACTAGCCCGTATGGCTATTAATACAGCAAACACAGAGGTTTGGATGGAGGATGTCCCTCCACAAACCAAACGTTTGTATCTGTCTGAATTTCCAGTTCAATAAAAGTTCTCTAATCTTTCAATCAAAAAAAAAAAAAACATTGCATTAGCTATTACTAGTCGTTAGGGATTGAAAATCCCTCTTTTCACTCGTTTTACTACAAAATTTGCTTCAATGCAACTGTCTCCCTCGAGCAGGTATGACATCGCTTGACCGAGCATTATTATCTCGCACGAGTGGCCTTAAGCACCTATTGAGAGGATCAATCACAGACTCCGCTTGTACCCGCCTATGTCCCGCTCGAGTGGATTCAACTGAACTGCATCGAATTAATTACATAGATTGCCGATATAACTTTTTTGTTTACCAAATTGCATTGTGCCTCCGCTCTAGCGAACTACTAAAACATAATTTTATTTTATTTTATTAATCTTTCTTTATTCTTCTACTACTAGAGTGTGGGATCACTAACATATTGCAACTTACAATTGTATATATACTTATATATTCAACAATCCTCCACTAGGTTATAATATCCATATATATACTCCAGTTGGTTGACACTTTATCATGGAAAAAATGTGTCTTTTAACTGAAATCTTCTTTTAGTGTAATAATCTCAAGACTCCAAGAAGTTTGTTAGAAAAGATGCTCAGATACAAATTTAGAATAGATTCTTTGATACAATGTCAAATATGAAAGTGCTAGAGAGAAAAGAGTTTAGAGAAAGAGAGAGAACAAACAGAGAACAGATACACAGAGATACCGTGGTTCGGTCATGAAGACCTACGTCCACACACGAAAGCCCTTGACGGCTACATCTTTACTATATTTCTTGATGGTTACAATGAGACCCAAGTAGGGTATATATACTAGAGAAACCTAGTCTAACTAGAGCGGTTTGCTTCTATTACAATTAATGGGCCTACACTTGGTTTGGGCCTCATGGCCCAATATATATCTCTAACATCCCCCCTCAAACTCAAGGTGCAGTATGACGAAACCTTGAGTTTGGAATTGCATGAAGTAGAATCCTCGAAGAGAAGTAGGGTCCACGAAACGAAAATGCCTGAAAAATAATCACCGTCGAAAGAAAGAAACTCATGCAGCAAATGAAGCATAATAAAAGAACATAGAAGAGCTCAGGGTAAGACAACAGATTGCCATGAAGGACAACAAAAGATTGTCTTCAGAAGAGTTCACAACGAATAAAAGAACACAGAAGAGCTCAGAGTAAGACAACGGACTGCCACATAGGACAACAAGAGACTATCTTCAGAAAAGCTCATAAAAGATTGTCATGGAAGATAATAGATGAATTTCATGGAAGACACTAGTCGGAATAGACGGATTGTCACAGAAGACACCAGACGGATTGTCACGGAAGACACCAGACAGAACAGACGGATTGTCATGAAAGACACCAGACGATTGTCACGAAAAACACTAGACGGAACAAACGGATTGTCACGAAGACACCAGACGGATTGGCAGGGAAGACATTAGATGGAATAGATGGATTATCACAGAAAGACAACAGAAACAGATTGTCATGGAAGACAATAAGAGACAGATTATCATGGAAGACCACAATAACAGACAAATTCATCTTCATAACATGAAGCAAATCGTGCAACGACAAGAAAGCTCATGGGCAATAGGGCGGTGCATTAACTTTCGTTTTCAAAGTGACTCTAGGGATGGGGATGTCTCAGAGTGACCATGAGGTTGAATGGTCCATTATAACTAATGAAAGAGTGAAGAGTTCCTGAAAAAGACAAGACAAAGCAAGAAATGAAAAGGTCAGGATTTTTTTTTTTTTTTTTTTTAGGGCTGACGTCAACAATAGGTAGGGCTGACGTCAGCAGGCAGCTTTGGAGGATCATGGATCGGGTCGCGAGTCTCAGGCTGGTACCAGATGGAGAAGGCACGTGGAGACATGTGGGTCTTGAAACAGATCATCGTCGAAAATGTCACCAACGCGTAAGGGCACGTATGATTCTTTCTGGCGGCGATATTTTTACTGTAGATTCGTCTCTTCCAGACGAATTGATTGATGGGTGGATCAAGGCAAACAGAGCATCCAAACGGCGGCGCCGAAGAGCAGAAAGTGCGGCGTTGCCGGAGACAAATAGAGCGCGTGTGAGGCTTTCTGACTGTGAAATTTCAAGGTTTGGCAGTACGAGCTCTGACGATCAGAGCGGTAGGCGGCACAAAGGGATTGGAGGTCTCTGGTGGTAACAATGGAGGAAGAGAGGCACGGCTTAGAGAAAACAGGAAATTGTTTGGAGAAAATAGGTTCGGGTGGTTTGAGAATTGTGTCAAAGATTAATTTGGCTCTGATACCATGTTAGAACAGATGCTCAGATACAAATCTAGAATAGATTCCCTGATACAATGTCAAATATGAAAGTGCTAGAAAGAAAAGAGTTTAGAGAAAGAGAGAGAACAAATAGAGAACAGATACACAGAGATACCGTGGTTCGGTCATGAAGACCTACGTCCACACACGAAAGCCCTTGACGGCTACATCTTTACTATATTTCTTGATGGTTACAATGAGACCCAAGTAGGGTATATATACTAGAGAAACCTAGTCTAACTAGAGCGGTTTGCTTTTATTACAATTAATGGGCCTACACTTGGTTTAGGCCTCATGGCCCAATATATATCTCTAACAAAGTTAATGGTGGTGGAACCATAGACCAAAACTTTTTGACTCAAAGCTGAGAAAACACACACACGGAGGTATCCTAGACACTAGAAATTGACATTTGTTAGCACCTTTATGACCTTGTGCTACTCCTTGGTTTAATGAGCATTTACAAGACAAAACCCTAGCTAACTCTTGTTTAGAAGCAACACCACTTTTATGCTCACATAGGTGAGGTTCCTTCTTATATCCTAGTTACATAGACATTTAGCTATTTATTAGACTTCATTAAGGGCACATTTGGTACACTATAATGGTTATTATAATGCAATGAGAATCAATATTACAATGAATAAATGAAGTTGTAATGTAATAACTATTGACATTCATCTATTTGGTGACTACACATGAATAAAACATTGAATCTGCATTATATATTTTACTATAGCATGATTAATATACCAGTATTTTTTTATTATACGAGTATTAATAATTGTAAAATATTTTGGAGACTTAGATTTTTTAAAGATTATATATATATATATATAGAGAGAGAGAAGCAATTTTTTTTTTTTTTTTTTTAAGTAGACTTTCAAGACACCGCTGTCTTTACATCACTGCTGATATTGTTGAGATATTGTTATCTACATCACTGAATATTTCAAAACACCATTGATCTTTTTGAGACACTACTGTCGAATATTTCAAAACACCGCTTTGTCTTTTCATCACTATTGATATTATTGAGACGTTGCCGTCGAATATTTCAAAACGCCGCATGTCTTTTCATCACTGTGGATATTGTTGAGACACTGCTGTCGAATATTTCAAAACACTATTTGTCTAGACTGCTACTTCTGTAAAATTTTCCTTCGGGAACATGATAAATCCTTCGATTTGTTCGTCTTCTTTTTTCTTTCTATTTTCTCCTCTCTTTTTTTCTTTTCTTTTTTGGAAACAGGCGTACGATCTATCCAAAGTGACATATGCCGTATGTAATGTGGCGTATGCTCACATGCGTAGACGTATGCCCATAATGAACAGGCGTACGCCTCTTCAAGAATCAGTTACAAGTCCAAGTGGTTTTTGAACATCCTCATTCGTGTTCTTTCATTTCTTCAGTTTCTTCATTTGGCTCTGAATACTTTAGTTCATTTTTTCTTAAGAATCCTCATTCCTTATCCAATTTTCATGTCTCGACAACGATCAACCTTTTGGAGCCAAAGCAATGCAAGTTCCTCTGTTGACACAACGAACATGAATCTATGCCCTGTTAATGATCACTTTTCGATGAACAGATGGATGTCGATACTCTCTCACGAAGAGGACATCACAATTCTCTTCCGTTCTTAGGAGAACATCTCGCGTTGGGCGCAAAATTGAGAGTTAAACACCCAAAACTGTTTTCTTTTTTTTGCAATTTAAGATTTCCTTTAATTTAGATGTTGAAATGTTGATCTTAGGCTTAGAAACTTCATATAATGCATCTACACTAGCATAGGAACAAAACCTAATAGGTTAGAAGTTGAAAAACTTTTGTGGTTGAAAAAATTTGAAAAAACCGATCGGGATCGTGATTTGGGCGAAAACGGCGTACACCACCTGGAACTAGGCGTATGCATATTTAGCTTGGTCGTACGCCTATTTGGATGAGACGTACACCCATTAGGGTTCCGCTTCTAAATTTGAGGTGTACGCATGCTGTAAGGACAAGGTATGTCTCTTCACTAAAGACGCACGTCCATAAGAAAATGGTGCACGCCTATTTACTTAAGAAAACTGATTTTCTGCACTTCTTTTCGCTTTTTCTTCACTAACTCTCGCATTCTTTGCACTGTGTATCTATTTGTGCAACCTCTCCGCTCTTTAGTTTCTAGAGGCAATCCCACTGAGCTAAACAAATGGTGGGGAAGACTATCCATAGACACTCATGCTCTAGTAGAGGCAACGTGTTTCAAAAGATTCGTTGAGTTGCAGGCCACTGAGTCAGCCAAATATATTCTTCTTTATTCTTTGGTTAAGAGGTGGTGAGACACTACCCACACCCTTCACATTTCTGGTCAGGAGGTGACCGTCACGCCCTACGACATCCATAGGTTGACGGGTTTGAGGGTAAACAGGCTCACCCTTACCTTCAGTGCATTCCCAACACGCTTCCGAGCTGATGGGAGTATCTGATGGATCTGGAGCAACCACAGCGAATCTCTTTCACATCTTTAAGCAAGATCCTCAAGGCACAAAGGAGTAGAGGACCCGGATGGCGACGACCTTTCTTTTGTACCTGATGGATACAACTTTGGATTGCAACACCTCTCAGAACAGTAACAATGAGGTGGCTTCATCTATTGGTGAACTTCCGGAGGACCGTCTAGTACAACTAGTGAGGCATGGCCTTGCCCAATCTATATGTTGGATTCGATTTAGTGTCCAATAAGGCCACTGATAAGTCATGAAATATGACTTATTTACATGCATTTTAGAGAGATTCTATTGGGATTGTGTTACATCACATGTCTAATTACACTTAAATGGATGTTTGTTATTCAATTCATTGAATTACATGACTTATGCTTTTAAGTGTATTAATTTAATCCATTAGATGTTAATTTGGGCTATGTTTTATTGTAGGTACAAGTTAGATCAGATTGGAGCAAGTTGGTGCAACCTATAAGGAGCAAAAGAGAAGAAAATAGGTGCTGAACCATAATCCAGCAGACTGGATTGACATCCAGTAGACTGTATTGGGACATCCAGTAGACTGGATTGGCAAAAACTCTAGAACTGAAAATTGAAGAATCCAGTCGATTGGATGGTGATCCAGATGACTAAATTAATTGTCCAGAATCAGGCAGAAAGTCCATGAGGCATTTCAATGAAGATCTAGTCGACTGGATGATGTTCCAGTCGACTAGATTCACGCAAAATCAGTTTTAAAGAAAGCTCAATTGTGTTTTAAAGCTCTCCCAACTCAAGGCCCATTGGACCCAATTTGTTTAGGTTCTGAAGTCTGAATTAGATAGAGGAGATTAGGGTTAATAAGAGGTTTTAGATTAGATGTGAGAAATTAGACAGACAGACAGACTTACTCTCTCTCTCTCTTCTCCAAGTTTAAGTTTTCACTCCCATGGCCGCCTAAGCTTCTTGCTAGGGCTAGGGGCTATTTTCTGTATAACGGTATGGGTACTTTGTAATCCCTTTGATTTTTTTGTTAAATTACATTTGATTGTTGAATATTTGATGCCTATTGATGTATGTTTTATTCCGTACTTTCTATAAGTTCAATCATGTTTTTCTTATGATTAAGGGGGAATACTTCATGGTTTCAATTAGGTATCGTGATTTATAAAATTGAAAGGTTTTTCTAAATATTACTCTAGCCACTTTATTTTCTCCGGTTATATAGTGTTCCTGAGTTCTTTTAGTTCAACCAGGTCAAAAGCTCTTTAAAGGAAAATAATCAATTGTATACTGTTATTAGAACATGGTTTTTAACCGGGATTACAAGGGAATCATACTGGTATAAAGAAACACTCCGAAATCCTAGTGCCTTTTTACATATTAAATTTCCATAAACCAATTCATTTTACCCTTTTAGATATTGTTTTACATTGTCTTTTGAAAACATAACTCCCTGAGGATCCATAACCCCTTACACCGTACTACAAGGTATCGCTTATTATTGAGCGACATCAATTTTTGGCGCTGTTGCCGGGGAGTTTCGGCTTATTCAAGAGACAATTTCGTGGGACAAGGTTACTGGTGGATCACTCTATTGGTAACTTTGTTCTATTCTCTTTTAATTCTGTTTTTCTTTTATTTATTTTCTTTTATTTGTTTATTTTGTTGCATTGATTTGTTTTGTTTTACTGTGCATGAGCGTTTGGGTTAGAAACAGTAAAGGTAGACAGGAAACTTTTGAGACGTTCTTTGGAAGTCTATTTGATACACCTACAAGCTCACCCACATCTTCTATTATGGCTAAAGAAAAAGAAGGAGCAGTTCCACCTTAGGCACCTAGGAGGACCATGTATCAGCTGTTACACCCTACTCAGAGCTCTATTCTTTCATGCATCATGTTTCCTCTAAATGCACCTCATGTGGAGATCAAACAAGGGTTGATAGCCATACTTCCTGATTTTAGGGGATTAGAGAATGAGAACCCTTATGTGCATATGAGAGCTTTTGAAGAGGTGATTAGCAGTTTTTATGCACAGAATATGATTGAGACAGCCAAGTTGAGGTTCTCCCATTCTCACTCAAGGACAAGGCTAAGGGTTGGTTGTACACATTGAAGCCTAGGTCCATAGGAAATTGGGGGGATG
The DNA here is from genome assembly GCA_907173295.1 of Fagus sylvatica. Taxonomy (NCBI): domain Eukaryota; kingdom Viridiplantae; phylum Streptophyta; class Magnoliopsida; order Fagales; family Fagaceae; genus Fagus; species Fagus sylvatica. The sequence goes on along the minus strand of OU015763.1, from coordinate 2,966,199 downwards.
ACCCAAGAGTTCTACAAGAAATTTTTCTCTCTCCACAAAGTCCAACAAGTAAAGAGGAAGATCTCTAGTTTCGTCCAAGGAAACGATGAGATATTCATGGCTTGGGAAAGATTCAGGGATACCTATAACTTCTGCCCAATACATGGATATGACACTTAGAGGTTGGTAAGTTATTTCTATGAGGGACTCCAACCTAGAGATTGTCAGTTTGTTCAAGTTGCATGTGGAGGTGAATTCTTACAGAATGAGCCTGAAGATGCTATGGACTACTTGGATGAGATAGCTGAGAATTCCAACACCTGGAATGGACCAAGTCCCTTGGATTCCACAGATCGGAATAGAAGTAGTACTACCACATCTGGTGGTAGTACTTTCAAATTAAGGAAAGAGGATAATCTGAGTGCCAAGATCAGTTTGTTGACTAAGGAGATAGAGGCACTCAAGCTGAAGAGAAGTAGAGATGTAAATGTTGTTTACAAAGAGGAACCTATGGAGGCATGCCGGATTTTCCAAGAGATAGACCATACCACAAGTGACTGTAAGTCTCTATCTCAATTCCTAAATGTGTTGGAAGAACAAGTGTGTGCATTCAACCAATATTGGCCAAATAATTATTCATATTTGAACAATTATAACCCAAATATGAGAAACCATCCATATTTGAGTTATAAGAGTGACAATGTGTTGAATCCTACACCTCCAAGGAACAATTTTGTATCTTCATCATCATCTAGACCTTCCTTGGAGGATGTTCTTAGCACTTTCATGCACAAGCAAAGTGAAAAAAATCAGAGCTTTAAGACTATGTTCACTAGGATGGATGAAGAGGTTAGAGAGACCAAGAACCATTTGGCCAAACTTACCAATGCCTTGACTGGAACCAAGAAAGGGAAACTCCCTTCCCAAACTCAACCCAATCCAAACAATCAAAGTTTGAAGATAGTTTCCAAGAATAATCATGAAGAGTGCAAGGCTATTACCATTTTGAAAAGTGCTAAGGTAATTGGTGAGGAGATTGAGAAGGGTATTCCTAAGGCCAAAGAGAAATCCAAGGAAACCCAAGCTGAAAAGGATGAGAGTGGGACACCTAAAGTCAAGGAAGTTGAAAAGTGTCCAATTCCCACTCTTTTCCCACAAGTCTTGAGATTACCTAAGAATTTGGATGTGACAGCTGAGATTTTGGAGCATCTGCATCAAGTTAAGGTTAACTTGCCTTTATTGCACATCATAAAGCAAATGTCTGCCTATGCTAAGGTAATCAAGGACCTGTGCACTGTTAAGAGGTAGTATCATTTGAAGAAGACCTCATTTTTTACTGAACAAATGAGTGCATCATCCAACACAAGGTCCCACCCAAGTACAAAGACCAAGGTTGCCCCACATATCTTGTACCATTGGTGAGTACTTGGTTAAGCGTGCTTTGCTCGACCTTGGAGCTAGCATTAACTTACTCCCATTCACTGTCTATCAACAAATGGGACTTGGTGATTTGAAGCCCACTTCAATCACCTTACAGCTAGCTAATCATTCAGTAAGGACACCAAAAGGGATGGTTAAGGATGTGCTTATTAAGATAAAGAATTTCTACTACCCTGTGGATTTCATCATTCTGAATATTGAACCTACATTGCATCCTAATAACGGTATTCCTATCATTTTGGGTAAACATTTCCTTGCCACAATTAATGCTTTAATTAATTGCAGGAATGGAAGAATGAAGATCACATTTGGATCTATGATAGCTGAGCTCAACATATTCAATGTGATGCAACAACAACAACTGGAGGATGATAAGTGCCACTATGTGAACCTCATTGATACAATGGTGCAAGAAAAGTTCAACCGAAATTGTTTTTCTGACCCTTTAGAAACTCTTCTTACTAAATCAGTTGATTCCTATGATATTGCACATGATGCTTATTTAAATGAAATTTGTTCCTTATTGGATTCTTCACAGGTTTTGGAGGAGGAGCAAGTGATGGTAATCAATGAACCATGGAGAACACACTTTGAGGAACTTCCAAAGACTGAAAAGAAACCAGTGCCTTCAAGTGAAGAGATCCCACAACTAGAGCTTAAACCACTTCCAAATGGCTTTAAATATGCATATTTAGGCCTAGGTTAGACTTTTCCTGTAGTTATTTCTGCTGCATTGAATGAAGAACAGGAAGGTAAGTTGTTATGTGTTTTGAGAGACCACAAATCAGCCATAGGTTGGACCATAGCTGACATCAAGGGCATAAGCCCATTGATTTGCACACACAAGATATACCTAGAGGATGATTGTAAGACTTTTAGAGAACCTCAACGTAGGCTTAACCCAACCATGAAAGATGTTGTGAAGAATGAGGTGATTAAGCTACAAGATGCGGGTATCATATAGCCCATCTCTGATAGTAAGTGGGTTAGCCTAACTCAGGTTGTTCCTAAGAAATCAGGAATTACTGTAGTCAAGAATGCAAATGATGAGTTGATTCCAACCCATTTAGTTATAGGTTGGAGAATGTGCATAGACTATAGGAAGCTTAATTCTGCAACTAGGAAAGACCACTTTCCCCAACCCTTCATTTATCAAATATTGGAGAGGGTAGCTGGTCATGAGTACTATTGTTTCCTAGATGGGTACTCATGCTATTACCAGATAGAGATTGCATTAGAAGAGCAAGGAAATACCACATTTACCTACCCATTTAGTACCTTTGCATTCCAAAGAATGTCATTTGGATTGTGTAATGCATCTGCCACCTTCCAGAGATGTATGGTGAGTATCTTTAGTGATATGATTGAAAAATTTATGGAGGTGTTTATGGATGATTTGTCTATTTTTGATGATTCTTTTGGTGATTGTCTTAATCATTTGAAATTGGTTTTAGCCAGGTGTGTTGAAAAAGGCTTAGTGCTTAATTGAGAAAATTCATTTCATGGGAATTGTGCTAGGACATGTAGTGTCCTCTAAAGGCATAGAGGTAGACAAACCAAAAGTTGACTTGATCCTTAATCTACCTACCCCTAAGATAGTAAGAGATGTCAGATCAATTTTAGGGCATGCTGGTTTCTATAAGAGATTTATAAAGGACTTCAGTTCCATATCTAGACCCTTTGTAATCTCCTACTCAAATAGTCCACTTTTGAGTGGACAGAGTCATGTGAAGTAGCTTTCAAAAAGCTAGTTTAGTTGCTTACATCTGCCACTATCATGCAAGCCCCAGATTGGTCTTTCCCATTTGAGATCATGTGTGATGCTCGTGATTATGCTGTGGGGGCTATCCTAGGCCAAAGAAAAGATAAAAAGCCTCATGTTATATACTATGCTAGTCGAACTCTAAATAGTGCTAAAATGAATTATACTACCATAGAGAAAGAGTTGTTAGCTGTAGTATTTTCTTTGGATAAATTTCGTCTTACTTAATTGGTTCTTCTATCGTTATTTTTATAGATCATGCTGCCCTTAGGTACCTTCCTTCCAAGAAGGATGCTAAGGCACTTTTAATACGTTGGATTTTTCTTTTACAGGAATTCAATATTGAGATCAAAGACAAGAAAGGAGTGGAGAACGTGGTGGCAGATCATTTATTCAAGCTCACATTTGAAGAAGTAAAAGAAGAGATCCCCATTTGAGATGCTTTTCCAGATGAGCAACTTTTTGATATTACAGAATTTCCATGGTATGCACACATAGTGAATTATCTTGTCACAGGTTCCATTCCTGAGACTTGGATAGCGTAGGATAGGCACAAATTCTTTGTTAAGGTAAGAAATTTCTATTGGGATGATCCTTGTTTGTTTAAATACTGCCCTGATCAAATATTGAGGAAATGTATCTCAGATAATGAGACCCTTAGTGTCATAAAATTCTGCCACACGAAAGCTTGTGGTGGCCATTTTTCTGTTAAGAAAACCACTGGAAAAATTTCGCAGTGTGGATTTTATTGGCCTACTATGTTTAAGGACACTTACTGTTTCTATAAAGGGTGTGTAGAATATCAAAAATTGGGGAGAGTTATACGTAGGAACATGATGCCGATGTCCCCTATCCTTGAGATAGAAGTTTTTTATTGTTGGGGAATCGACATCACGAGACCTTTTCCCCAATCTTTTGGCAATCTATATATCCGCTTGGAAGTAAATTATGTCTCTAAATGGGTTGAAGCCATTGCATGTAAGGTGAATGATCATAAAGTTGTGCTGAAGTTTTTGAGAGAACACATTTTCTCTCGCTTTGGGATGCCCAAGGCCGTCATTGGTGATAATGGGAAGCATTTTTGCAACCGACCTTTTGAGGTTCTTGTGAAAAAGTATGGAGTGGTACACCGGTTGTCCACCTCCTACCATCCCCAAACTTGTGGGCAAGTTGAACTTGCCAATAGGGAGATTAAACAAATTTTGGAAAAGACGGTTATCCCTAGCCGTAAGGATTGGTCTTTGAGACTAGCAGATGCATTATGGGCTTATCGGACTGCTTATAAAGGACCTCTAGGAATGTCTCCCTATCGCCTTGTGTATGGAAAACCTTGTCATTTGCCTGTAGAGATGGAACATAGAGCTTATTGGGCCATCAAGGCCTTTAATTTTGACCTCAAGGAGACTGATGAATTGAGAAAGTTCCAAATGAGTGAGCTTAAAGAACTAAGAAACGAGGCTTACATAAGCACTCACCATTATAAAGAGAGAATGAAGCTCTTTCATGATAAGAAAATTGTTAGGAAAACTTTTGAACCAAGTCAAACTGTCTTTCTTTATGATTCAAAACTCCACACATTTTCGAGGAAGTTAAGGACAAGATGGGATGACCCCTACAATGTTAAAGAAGTGTTTGACTATGGGGCTGTAGTGATTGAGGATCCTAGAGATAGTAGAATTTTGAAAGTGAATGGCCAAAGACTGAAACCATACCTAGGAGAAGTTATTCCAGTAGAAGAGACCATGTCTCTTGAGCTCCCTACTTATGGGGATGCTAGTTAGATCCTCTCTGAAATTTCACATCTATTGTATATATTTGTTTTTTTTTTGGGGAATCTAACCATTTTGCAGGAAATAGCTTGAGGAGTCATCATACTATCAGGTGCTTTCTTTCCTTTTCTCTTGTACTTTAATTTAAAGACTTGTCTTTGGTTCTCACATGCATTTGTTTAAACATTAAGGACAATGTCCACTTTAAGTTAGGGGGAGTGTCGAATGTTTTGATTGTTTGATGAACTTTGTGTTGTTTCTTGTTGATAGTTTAGAAACCATTTGCTTTCATTTATTAAAAAAAAAAAAAAATTGTTTGGTTTGCAATGATGTCTTTGATTTATGCTATATTCACATGCATCTTTGTTATCTTTGAAAATCTTGTTGAACTCTGGACTTTGGTTAGAAATCATTAGTGAGCTTAAGCATATGAACACATGATTATTTGATTGAGATATTTGAACATAGCCATCTATTGCTTGTTTTTTAATATTGAGTGTTACACTTGTACACCTTAAACCAAGCACTTAACACACTAACATGTAATCTGTGAGGAATGAAATATGCATCCAATTGTTACTAAATTAAAAGTGGTTGACTTGTTAGTTGCTTAACCTTGGCATAAAAAAAAAAAAAAAAAAAAAAAAGAAAAAAAGAAAAAAAAGAAATAGCTAACCATGAGAGCATATGTCAAAAGAGGTAAACAATTCACATGGTTGAGATATGAGTGACTAGTTTAACTTCGTAGCCTTTTTTACATAAGTAAGGAAACTCTTAGGAGTGTCTCTACTCCTAGTGCCCCTTGAGCCAACTAGTTCGGGAGTCATTGGTCTAACACTTAATGCATGGGTCAATTAGAAAACTTAATGGAGTTAGACATTGCACAGTCCTCCAACAAAAAGAAAAGAAAAGAAAAAAAATTTATGCCCTGGTTGGTTCTTCTAATGAGAATTCCATTGTCCTTCATCATTATGTTGGAAAGATAATGAAGTCTCATGATTCTAAGTTAGTTCACTTCGCACATCAAGGAACTGTGTAGCTTTTAATGCTTAATTTCAAGTGATTGTGACCTAGTTAGAATTTCCAAAGATTTGAAATTGAGGTTGATTTGTTTAAGCTTTCTAATGATTGAAAACTATTGTTTGTGTGATACTTTATTTTCATTTGATAGCATGATGTTGTATGTGTTTAACTGTGAATCAAGACTGAGCATTTGATAGTGTTTATGGGTATCACTTCTAGTAAACCCTCATGAGACTATAACTCGTCCACTAGGGACACTTATGGGTTTAAAGGCATATTGCATATGCTAAATGTAATCGAGAGTGCCAGGGAAAGTGGCTTTGTTAGTTTGTTTCATTTATGTTTTGTTATTTTTATTGTTTTTAGTTTGCTAGGGACTAGCAAAATTCAGGTTGGGGGGTGTCATAAGTCATGAAATATGACTTATTTACATGTATTTTAGAGAGATTCTATTGGGATTGTGTTGCATTACATGTTTAATTATACTTAAATAGATGTTTGTTATTCAATTCATTAAATTGCATGACTTATGCATTTAAGTGTATTAATTTAATCTCTTAGATGTTAATTTGAGCTATATTTGATTGTAGGTACAAGCTGGATCAGATTGGAGCAAGATGGTGCAAGGTGGAAGGAGCAAAAGAGAAGAAAAGATGTGCTGAACCATAATCTAGTAGACTAGATTGGGACATCCAACAAACTGGATTGGAATCCAGCAGACTGGATTCTATGGCAAAAACTCTAGAACTGAAAATTAAAGAATCCAGTTGACTGGATGGTGATCCAGGCGACTGGATTAATTATCCAGAATCAGGCAAACATTCTAAGAGGCATTGAAGATCCGGTCGACTGGATGATGTTCCAGGCAACTGGATTCGCGCGAAACCAGTTTTAAAGAAAGCCTAATTGTGTTTTAAAGCTCTCCCAACTCAAGGCCCATTGGACCCAATTTGTTTAGGCTCTAAAGTCCGATTTAGATAAAGGAGATTAGGGTTAATAAAAGGTTTTAGATTAGACGTGAGAAATTAGACAGAAAGATAGACTTACTCTCTCTCTCTTCTCCAAGTTTAGGTTTTCACTCCCATGGCCGCCTAAGCTCCTTGCTAGGGGTAGGGGCTATGTTTTCTGTATAACGGTATGGGTACTTTGTAATCCATTTGATTTTTATTATTAAATTACATTTGATTATTGAATATTTGATGCCTATTGATGTATGTTTTATTCTGTACTTTCTATAAGTTCAATCATGTTTTTCTTATGATTAAGGGGAAATACTTCATGGTTTCAATTAGGTATCGTGATTTATAAAATTGAAAGGTTTTTCTAAATATTACTCTAGCCACTTTATTTTCTCCTGTTATATAGTGTTCCTGAGTTCTTTTAATTCAACCAGGTCAAAAGCACTTTAAAGGAAAATAATCAATTGTATACTATTATTAGAACAAGGTTTTTAATCGGGATTACAAGGGAATCATATTGGTATAGAGAAACACCCCGAAACCCTAATGCCTTTTTACATATTAAATTTCCATAAACCAATTCATTTTACCCTTTTAGATATTGTTTTACATTATCTTTTGAAAACACAACTCCCTTGACAACCTCTTACACCGTACTACAAGGTGCCGCTTATTATTAAGCGACATCAGCCACTACTTCCTTTGTTGGTTCATGGAGGATCTGACATGTATATTCTTCATTTCTTTTGTGTGTTTTACATATTCTGCTTTGTGATGCTGATACATGCTTCTTTTGTTTTCTACAAAGCTGGACCATTGCCTATTGTGAGCGACCGCGATCTCCGTTTCTCGAGGCCCTCCCCGGGAGGTCACTCGGTTCTTTTTTGGGAATATTGAACCACTATGAAGTGGTGGATCGGGTTTCCTCGATGTGAGCCCTTCCTACACATGAGCTCGAGAATACACCTACTATTCTCAAGAACTAAGGTGAAGAAGAGGAGTCGCCACCTAGTTGAGGTCCAGGAACCAACTTGGAATCCATGCATAAAGTCACTAGCCTTAAATTAGATCCAGGGGCTTAGGAACGTTCTTGGGAAGGTGTTAGGCACCCAAGACTGCCTAGCCTTACGGCTGGCTTTCATTTGTATTACTTTTGGATTAATTCGACAATGATATTTACTAAGCAAACCCTTACCATACAAGCAATATATCAAAGCATGCAACAACCAAGAAAGAAGAAGCAATGTGGAATATATCACTTGAAAGAATGTATAAGTAGATGCATGGACATGTGAGATGGAACATAATATACGACATGGAGAGGTATAGTATGAAGAAATGATATGACATGGTTCATAAAGAAAACAATATGTACGCAAGATGAATGTCAACAAGAAACAAGGTAACCAGTATCCAAGGACCTTCACTGACTTCCCATTGGGGATTTGGAGATTTTGAGTCTGTAAGAGAAAAAAAGAAGAAGTTAATTACACTCATGTTGGGGGGTGTGATAAGTCATAAAATATGACTTATTTACATGCATTTTAGAGAGATTCTACTAGGATTGTGTTGCATTACATGTCTAATTACACTTAAATGAATGTTTGTTATTCAATTCATTGAATTACATGACTTAGGCATTTAAGTGTATTAATTTAATCCCTTAGATGTTAATTTGGGCTATGCTTAACTGCAGGTACAAGTCGGATTACATTGGAGTAGATAGCACAAGCTGGAAGGGGCAAAAGCGAAGAGTGATAAAGCATAATCCAGCCAACTAGATTGGGACATCTAGGCGACTGGATGAAGTTCCAATTGATTGCACCTTTAGGCGAGAACTCTAGAATTCAAAATCAAGAAGAATCTAGTCGACTGGATTGGATTCAGCGACTGGATTAAAGGTCCAGAATCAAGTAGAAACTCCAGAAACTTCAGACCTTGAGAATCCAGGCAACTGGATTGGATCCAGCCGACTAAATTGGTTAATTCAAATCAGAGAGAAACTTCTGTCTTCGAGAATCCAGTCGACTGAATTGGATTCAGGCGACTCGATTCACATGAATTCAGTTTTAATGAAAGCCCATTTGTGTTTTAAAGCGCTCCAAGTTCAAGGCCCATTAGACCCAATTTGTTTAGACTCTAAAGTCCGAAGTAGAGAAGAGGATTAGGGTTTATATAGGGTTTAGATTAGATGACTTAGACTTAGACAGACTTACCCTCTATCTCTCTCCCAAGCTTAAGTTTTCACTTCCATGGCCGTCTAAGCCTCTTGCTAGGGCTAGTGGCTATGTTTTCTGTATAACGGTCTGAGTACTTTGTAGTCCCTTCTATTTTTAATGTTAAATTATAGTTGATTGTTAATTTATTGATTCCTAATTGATGTATGTTTTATTCCATACTTTTTATAAGTTCAATAATGTTTTTCTTATGATTAAGGGGGAATATTGCATGGTTTTAATTAGATCTCATGTTTTATAAATTGAAAGGTTTTTCTAAATATTACTCTAGCCATTTTATTTTCTCCGGTAATATAGTGTTCCTGAGTTTTCTTAATTCAACCATGTCAAAAGCTTTTTAAAAGGAAAATAATCAATTTGTATACTGTTATTAGAACAAGGTTTTTAACTGGGATTACAAGGGAATCATACTGGTATAGAGAAACACCCTGAAACCCTAGTGCCTTTTTACATATATTTCTTACAAAATTTCCATAAACCAAATCCATTTTACCCTTTTTGAATATTGATTTACATTGTCTTTTGAAAACACAACTCCCTGAGGATCGACAACCCCTTACACATACTACAAGGTACTGCTTACTATTGAGCAACATCAATTTTTGGCACCATTGCCTGGGAGTTTTGGCTTATTCAAGAGACAATTCCGTGGGAGAAGGTTACCAGTGGATCACTCTATTAGTAATTTCGTTTCATTCTCTTTTAATTTTGTTTTCCTTTTAGTTATTTTCTTTTATTTGTTTATTCTGTTGCTTTAATTTATTTTGTTTTACTATGCATGAGCGTTTGGGTTAGAAATAGTAAAGGTAGATTGGAGACTTCTGAGGCATTCTTCGGAAGTTTATTTGATACACCTACAAGCTCACCCATATCTTCTATCATGGCTGAAAAAAGAGTAATTCAACTTGAGGCACCAGTATGACCATGTATCAGCTGTTGCACCCTACTCAGAGTTCCATTCCGTCATGCATTATGTTTCCTCCAAATGCACCTCATGTGGAGATCAAACAAGGGCTAATGGCCATACTTCTTAATTTTAGGAGACTAGCGAATGAGAGCCCCTATGTGCATGTGAGAGCATTTGAAGAGGTGATTGGTAGTTTCTATGCACAGAATGTGATTGAGACAGCCAAGTTAAGATTCTTTCCATTCTCACTCAAGGACAAGGCTAAGGGTTGGTTGTACACAATAAAGCCTAAGTCCATAGGAAGTTGGGGGGAGATGACCCAAGAGTTCTACAAGAAATTCTTCCCTCCTCACAAAGTCCAATAAGTAAAGAGGAAGATCTCTAGTTTCGTTCAAGAAAATGATGAGACACTATTCATGGCATGGGAAAGATTCAAGGATACATGCAACTTCTGCCCAACACATGGATATGACACATGGAGGCTGGTAAGTTACTTCTATGAGGGACTCCAACCTAGAGACCGCCAGTTTGTTCAAGTTGCATGTGAAGGTGAATTCTTAAAGAAAAAGCCTGAAGATGCTATGGACTACTTGGATGAGATAGCTAAGAATTCCAACACCTAGAATGGACCAAGTCCCTTAGATTCCACACACCGAAACAGAAGTGGTGCTACTACATCTGGTTGTAGTATTTTCAAGTTAAAGGAAGAGGATAATCTGAGTGCCAAGATCAGTTTGTTGACAAAAGAGATAGAGGCACTCAAGCTGAAGGAAAATAAGGGAGTCAATGCTATTTATAGAGAGGAACCTATGGAGGCATGCCGGATTTGCCAAGAGATAGACCACACCACAAGTGACTGTAAGTCTCTACCTTAATTCCTAAATGTGCCGGAAGAACAGGTGTGTGCATTTAACCAATACCGACCAAATAATTCCTCATATTCGAACAATTATAACCCAAATATGAAAAACCATCCATATTTGAGTTATAAGAGTGACAATGTGCTGAATCCCCCACCTCCAAGGAACAATTTTGTACCTTCATCATCATCATGTAGACCTCCTTTGGAAAATGTTCTTGGAACTTTCATGCAGAAGTAGAGTGAACAAAATCAGAGGTTCGAGACTATGTTCACTAGGATGGATGAAGAGGTTAGAAAGACCAAGAACCATTTGGCCAAACTCACCAATGCCTTGAGTGCAACCGAGAAAAGGAAACTCCCTTCCAAAACTCAATCTAATCCGAATAATCAGAGTTTGAAGATAGTTTCCAAGGATAATCATGAAAAGTGCAAAGCTATTACCATTTTGAGAAGTGGTAAGGCAATTGGTGAAGAGATTGAGAAGGGTATTCTTAAGGCCAAAGAGAAATCCAAGGAAACCCAAGTTGAAATGAATGAGAGTGGGACACCTAAAGTCAAGGAAGTTGAAAAGTGTCCAATTCCCACTCCTTTCCCATAAGCCTTAAGATTACCTAAGAATTTGGATGTCACAGCTGAGATTTTGGAGCATCTGTATCAAGTTAAGGTTAACTTGCCCTTATTGCACATCATAAAGCAGATCACTGCCTATGCTAAGGTAATTAAGGACCTATGCACTGTAAAGAGGAAGCATCACTTGAAGAAGACTGCATTTTTTACAAAACAAGTGAGCGCCATCATCCAACACAAGGTCCCACCCAAGTACAAAGATCCAGGTTGCCCCACAATATCTTGTACCATTGGTGAGTACTTGGTTGAGCGTGCTTTTCTCAACCTTGGAGCTCGCATTAACCTACTTTCATTCACTGTCTATCAACAAATGAGACTTGGTGATTTGAAGCCCATTTCAATCACCTTATAGCTAGTTGATCGTTCAATAAGGACACTTAAAGGGATGGTTAAGGATGTGCTTATCAAGATAGAGAATTTCTACTACCCTGTGGATTTCATCATTCTGGACACTGAACCTACATTGCATCCTGATAATGGTATTTCTATCATTCTGGGTAGACCTTTCCTTGCCACAGCTAACGCTTTAATTAATTGCAGGAATGGAAGAATGAAGATCATATTTGGATCCATGACAGCCGAGCTCAACATATTCAATGTGATGCGACAACAACTGGAAGATGATGAGTGCAACTATGTGAACCTCATTGATACAGTGGTGCAAGAAGAGTTCAACCGAAATTGTTTTTCTGACCCCTTAGAAACTCTTCTTACTAACTCATTTGATTCCTATGATATTGAACATGATGCTCAATTAACTGAAATTTGTTCTTTATTGGATTCTTCACAGGTTTTGGAGGAGCAAATGATGGCAATTAATGAAACATGGAGACTTCACTTTGAGGAACTTCCAAAAACTGAGAAGAAGACAATGCCTTCAAGTGAAGAGATTCCACAAATAGAGCTTAAACCACTTCCAAATGGTTTTAAATATGCCTATTTAGGCCCAGGTGAGACCTTTCCTATAGTAATTTCTGCTGCATTGAATGAAGAACAGGAAGGTAAGTTGTTATGTGTTTTGGGGTAAATTACACTTTACCACCCTCAACTATCACCCATTTTTCACTTCACCCCCTAAACTTTAAAAAGTATCAATTGACCCCCTAAACTAATCAAATTGCACGGCCGTTACCCCCTGTGGCCAAAATCGCGTTAGAATTGACGGAACAGTGTAACACGTGACACGCACGTGACATACGGGCCCACCCGGACAGCTATCACCCATAATTACCTTTGAAAACCCGAAAATGCCCTCATCCACTTTTTTTCTCTTTCTTCTTTCCTTCTTCTTCCTCTAAAACTCCCTCACCGACCATCAAATGTTCAAGCAACATGTCAAGAGCTGAGTGGTATCAAACAACACGTTTCCCTTCAATGATAAACCGTGCCCAAAGTTTCAACGAATCAGCACTTGAATTCATGTCGAAACAATTTAGATTTGGCCTTATCTGATTATTTTGCAGCACTCCAAAATAATAATAATAAAACTCATAAATAAAAGTCATCCAAGTCTTTCATCACCTTTTCAAGCTTATAAATTTGGAGCTTCCCTTTCTTCTTTGTGCCCACTACTTGTCAATACTCCATAGTTAGTGCTTATATAGTTATATATCTATATATAGCTTTGTCACTATACGAACAAAGCCAAGCCAAAGGCATTGGCAAGTTTAAGGCCCTGACACAATATCATGGCATTAGTAAAAATTGCATGGGAAGCACCCGTGAGGCCACACAGCTTGACTTCATCAAAGCCATCGTGGTCGAGTTCATTACAACTCCTAAACTAACAAAAATTCCTAAAGATTATCCCTAAACAATTGCTCTGTTGGACAGCACCCAAAACAGAGTTTTATTTGATTGCCAACAATCTATTGCCAACAATCCTAAGCAATCCTAAACCATCCTAAGCAATCCTAAACCATTTAGTAACATCAAACACGTAACCTATAAAACATGTAGCTATCTAAAACTCCCATTTGCAACCAAGTTAACGGATCAAATTTGATAACCACTGAGTTGACTCAGCAACATGCACTACATGCAACGTGGTTATCAAATTTGCTGATGTTAACGGATCATCCTCAACAGATGACCACGTTAAGCTTGAAGCTTCTTATAGACAAAAACTCTAATAAAGTGGTGTTTGGAGAGGTTGGAAAGGAATTTGTGGACTTCCTCTTCAGACACCTACAAGTAACTCTTGGTTCCATAATGAGACTTCTTTCCCACCATGACAATATGGTTGGGTCAGGGACTTTGAGTAGAGTCTATAAAAGTATCCAAAACCTTGACTCCAGCTTTCTTCAACCAAACAAAAACAAGGATTCTAAACTCTTGAGGCCTAAACCAGCCTTCTCATCAAACACTCATACCCCTCAGTTGTTGCTGAACTTTGTACCACCAAGCATTACAACCATACCCACACTCACACCCGTAATTGTAGACAAAACCACACTCTTTTCTATTCGACAGAAGCCTCCGACTGAGAAGAAGGGAGGCAGGGTATGTTAGAGATTTAGTGACATATATGGTGATGGCTGATTTGATGGTGAAACCCATGTTTGAAGTTGATCCATGCATGAGGAAGAAGTTTGGTTTGTTTGCGTGTCTGTGTTTGTAAAAGCTTGAAAATGTAAGACTTAATTTTTTCAAAATAATCGAGTGCCATTTGAGACTTAGTCATATAAGTCTCAGCCTCTCAGGTTAATATCCAACCCCAGCATCTGGTTAGTATTTTGGAAATACTCATACATTCACAAGAACACATAATGTCTTTGCATAGCGAAAAACAGAGATTGTAGCCTTTGGGTGAATTTTAAATTTCTGTAGGCTAGGTCTCATACTACCAACCTCTCAATCTGCTAAAGGTTTTCAAAGGCACACATTTGCCGAGTCAACTCAGTGGTTATCAAATTTGATCCGTTAACTTGGTTGCAAATGGGAGTTTTAGATAGCTACATGTTTTATAGGTTACGTGTTTGATGTTACTAAATGGTTTAGGATTGCTTAGGATGGTTTAGGATTGCTTAGGATTGTTGGCAATAGATTGTTGGCAATCAAATAAAACTCTGTTTTGGATGCTGTCCAACAGAGCAATTGTTTAGGGATAATCTTTAGGAATTTTTGTTAGTTTAGGAGTTGTAATGAACTCGACCACGATGGCTTTGATGAAGTCAAGCTGTGTGGCCTCACGGGTGCTTCCCATGCAATTTTTACTAATGCCATGATATTGTGTCAGGGCCTTAAACTTGCCAATGCCTTTGGCTTGGCTTTGTTCGTATAGTGACAAAGCTATATATAGATATATAACTATATAAGCACTAACTATGGAGTATTGACAAGTAGTGGGCACAAAGAAGAAAGGGAAGCTCCAAATTTATAAGCTTGAAAAGGTGATGAAAGACTTGGATGACTTTTATTTATGAGTTTTATTATTATTATTTTGGAGTGCTGCAAAATAATCAGATAAGGCCAAATCTAAATTGTTTCGACATGAATTCAAGTGCTGATTCGTTGAAACTTTGGGCACGGTTTATCATTGAAGGGAAACGTGTTGTTTGATACCACTCAGCTCTTGACATGTTGCTTGAACATTTGATGGTCGGTGAGGGAGTTTTAGAGGAAGAAGAAGGAAAGAAGAAAGAGAAAAAAAGTGGATGAGGGCATTTTCGGGTTTTCAAGGGTAATTATGGGTGATAGCTGTCCGGGTGGACCTGTATGTCACGTGCGTGTCACGTGTTACACTGTTCTGTCAATTCTAACGCGATTTTGGCCACAGGGGGTAACGGCCGTGCAATTTGATTAGTTTAGGGGGTCAATTGATACTTTTTAAAGTTTAGGGGGTGAAGTGAAAAATGGGTGATAGTTGAGGGTGGTAAAGTGTAATTTACCCTGTGTTTTGAGAGACCACAAATTAGCCTTAGGTTGGACCATAGCTGACATCAAGGGCATAAGGCCATTGATTTACACAAACAAGATATACCTAGAGGATGATTGTAAGACTTCTAGAGAACCTCAACATAGGCTTAACCTAACCATAAAAGATGTTGTGAAAAATGAGGTGATTAAGCTACTAGATGCAGGTATCATATACCCCATCTTTGATAATAAGTGGGTTAGCCCAACTCAGGTTGTTCCTAAGAAGTCAGGCATTACTCTAGTCAAGAATGCAAATGATGAGTTGATTCCAGCCCGTTTAGTAACAGGTTGGAGAATGTGCATAGATTATAGGAAGCTTAATTCTATAACTAGGAAAGACCATTTTCCCCTACCCTTCATTGATCAAATACTGGAGAGGGTAGCTAGTCATAAGTACTATTGTTTCCTAGATGGGTACTCAAGCTATTACCAGATAGAGATTGCCTTAGAAGACCAAGGAAAGACCACTTTTACTTGCCCATTTGGTACATTTGCATTCCGAAGAATGCCATTTGGGTTATGTAATGCACCTGCCACCTTTCAGAGATGTATGATGAGTATCTTTAGTGGTATGGTTGAAAAATTTATGGAGGTGTTTATGGATGATTTGTCTATTTTTGGTGATTCTTTTGATGATTGTCTTAATCATTTGAAATTGGTTTTAGCTAGGTGTGTTGTAAAAGGCTTAGTGCTTAATTGGGAAAGTGTCATTTCATGGAAATTGTGCTAGGACATGTAGTGTCCTCTAAAGGCATAGAGGTAGACAAAGCCAAAGTTGACTTAATCCTTAATCTACCTACCTTTAAGATAGTGAGAGATGTCAGATCCTTTTTAGGGCATGCTAGTTTCCATAGGAGATTTATAAAGGACTTTAGTGCCATATCTAGACCCCTTTGTAATCTCTTGCTCAATGAGTGGACAAAGTCATGTGAGCTAGCTTTCAAAAAGCTAGTTCAGTTGCTTACATCTTCCCCTATCATGCAAGCCCCAGATTGGTCTCTCCCATTTGAGATCATGTGTGATGCTAGTGATTATGCTGTGGGGTTGTCCTAGGCCAAAGAAAAGACAAAAAGCCTCATGTTATATACTATGCTAGTCGAACTCTTAATAGTGATCAAATGAATTACACTACCACAGAGAAAGAGTTGTTAGCTATAGTATTTGCCTCGAATAAATTCCGTTCTTACTTGATGGGCACTTCTATTATTGTTTTTACAGATCATGCTACCCTTAGGTACATTCTTTCCAAGAAGGATGCTAAGGCACGTTTAATACGTTGGATTTTGCTTTTGCAGGAATTCAATCTTCTGATCAAAGATAAGAAAGGAGTGGAGAACGTGGTGGTAGATCATTTATCTAGGCTCACATTTGAAGAAGTAAAAGAAGAGATACCCATTCGAGATGTTTTTCCAGATGAGCAACTTTTTGCTGTTACAGAACTACCATGGTATGCACATATAGTGAACTATCTTGTCACAGGTTCCATTCTTGAGACTTGGACAACGCAAGATAAGCGTAAATTCTTTGTTGAGGTAAGAAATTTCTACTGGGATGATCCTTATTTGTTTAAATACTACCCTAATCAAATCTTGAGGAGATGTATCCCAGATAATGAGACCCTTAGTATCATAAAATTCTGCCATACATAAGCTTGTTGTGGCCATTTTTCTGTTAAGAAAACCACTGCAAAAATTTTGCACTGTGGATTTTATTGGCCTACTGTGTTTAAGGACACTTACAGCTTCTGTAAAGAGTGTTTAGAATGTCAAAAATTGGAGAGAGTTACACGTAAGAACATGATGCCGATGTCCCCTATCCTTGAGGTAAAAGTTTTTAATTGTTGGGGAATCGACTTCATGGAACCCTTTCCCCAATCTTTTAGCAATCTATATATCCTCTTGGTAGTAGATTATGTCTCTCAATGGGTTGAGGCCATTGCATGTAAGGTAAATGATCATAAGGTTGTGCTGAAATTTTTTAGAGAACACATTTTCTCTTATTTTGGGAAGCCCAAGGCAGTCATTAGTGACAATGAGAAGAACTTTTGCAACCAACCTTTCAAGGTCCTTGTGAAAAGGTATAGAATGGTACACCGGTTGACCACCTCCTACCATCTCCAAACTTGTGGGCAAGTTGAACTTGCTAATAGGGAGATAAAACAAATTTTGGAAAAAATGGTTAGCCCTAACTGTAAAGATTGGTCTTTGAGACTAACTGATGCATTATGGTCTTACCGGACTGCTTATAAAGGACCTCTAGGAATGTCTCCCTATTGGCTTGTGTATGGAAAACCTTGTCATTTACCTGTAGAGATGGAACATAGAGCTTATTGGGCCATTAAGGCCTTTAATTTTGACTTCAAGGAGGCTGGTGAATTGAGAAAGTTCCAAACGAGTGAGCTTGAAGAACTGAGAAACGAGGCTTACATAAGCACTCGCCATTATAAAGAGAGGATGAAGCTCTTTTATGATAAGAAAATTGTGAGGAAAACTTTTGAACCAAACCAAACTGTCCTTCTTTATGATTCAAAACTCCACACATTTTCTGAGAAGTTAAGGACAAGATGGGATGGCCCCTACATTGTTAAAGAAATGTTTGACTATGGGACTGTAGTGATAAAGGATCCTAGGGATGGTAGAATTTTGAAAGTGAATGGCCAAAGACTGAGGCCATACCTAGGAGAAGTTGTTCCAGCAGAAGAGACCATGTCTCTTGAGCTCCCTATTTATGGGGATGCTAGTTAGATCCTCTTTGAAATTTCACATCTGTTATATATATTAGTTTTCTTTTGTTTTGTTTTGAGTATCTAACGATTTTGTAGGAAATAGCTTAAGGAATTCGTCATCATATCAGACGCTTTCTTTCCTTTTCCCTTGTTCTTTCATTTAAAGACTTGTCTTTGATTCTCACATACATTTGTTTGAACATTGAGGACAATGTCAACTTTAAGTTAAGGGGAGTATTGATTGATTGTTTGATTGTGTGATGAATTTTGTGTTGTTCTTGTTGATAGTTTAGAAATCATTTGCTTTCATCTATATTAAAAAAAAAAATTAAAAAAAAAAAATTGAGAAAAAGAAAAAAAATTTGTTTGGTTTGCAATGATGTCTTTGATTTATGCTAGATTCACATGCATCTTTGTTATCTTTGAGAATCTTGTTGATCTTTGAACTTTGGTTTGAAGTCATTAGTGAGCTTAAGCATATGAACACATGATTATTTGATTGAGATATTTGAACATGGCCATCTATTGCTTGTTTTTAAGTATTAAGTGTTACACTTGTATACCTTAAACTAAGTACTAGCACACTAACATGTAATCTATGGGGAATGAAATATGCATCCAATTATTACTAAATTAAAAGTGGTTGACTTGTTAGTTGATTAACCTTGTGTGAGAACCACGACCCGAGGGTCAAATGGGCCTCAAAATGTGACCCAAATGACAATGGATCAACACTCTCGATTTGAAGGTTGATTGTACATGTAAATGGAGTCGCCACTTATTTTAATTATTTGGACAAAATAAGAAATTCCATAATAAAAATAATTCATCTTTATTCATATTTGAATTTGTACAATTGCTAATGAATTTGTAAAAAGAAAGAATTACATATAAATGAGTTTCCTAGTTACAGTTTAGTAAAAGGAAAAACTGCTTGTTTGTAAGACACTTTGTAACACGAACCCTTAATTCAAGATTCGGAGGCTTGGTTATAAAATGGGAAGGTGTTTGCACCCCATTTTACCCGACATACGTCGGTCTTCTAGATTAAACTTGGTCAATATTCATATCATGTCAAAGTACATAAACTCATGTTCGCATCAAAATCTAATTTTAATATTCAAGTTGTTGTTTAATTATTTCATGTGAAATATCATGTTATAGTCATATAAGCATGATATTCAAGAATAAAACAAAACAATCAAATACTAGTAAATAAATTTCAGTCTAGAATTTATATCTGTATGCTTGTATGGCTTGTAAAGAATGCCTCAAGATTGCTTGTATAGCTTGTGAGGAATGCTTGTATGGCTTAGGGGTCAAAATGTAATTTTGGGAATTTTGTGGTCAAAATGTAATTTCAAGAGAATTTGGGGTTGAAATGTGGTTTTGGAAAAGTTTGGGATCAAAATGTAATTTTGTGGAATTTGGGGGTTGAAATGTAATTTTGGAAGTTTGAGGGTGTTTTTGCAATTTATGTGAAGTGTGGACTGATTGGGTTTTAGTTTTGGGCTTGGATTGAGTGTAAGTGTGATTTTGGGCTTGGATTGAATGTGAAGGTAGGGTTTGATTTGAAGGAGCTAGGTTTGGGTTAAATGGGTTTCGGATTGGGCTAGGATAGAATTGGATTAGTTGGTTTAGATTCAGATTGGGCTGCTTAAATGGACACGGGTCAGGCTGACCCAGTCCAATAACTCTCTAACAAAACCGGGTAGGGTTTCACTAAAAGATCGGGTCGGGTTGACCCAACCCGTCTCTTCTCTTTCTCTCTCAGTTTTCTTTCTTTCTCACGGCTCCTTCTCTAATCTCTCTCTATCACTGAAATCCTAAAGGCCACCATGGCCACTCCAAGCTCTCATCAGCATCGCTCATCACCTCCACCATTAATGGCGGTTTTTGGTTCGGCAAGGCCGAGCCTTGCCTCTCTCTACCTCTCAGCTTGTTCCTTTCTTAGGCACACGGCTCTCTCTCTCTCTCTCTCTCTCTCGTATTCATGGCTCACTTTCACTCTCACTCTAGATTTTGGTGAACCCATGTATGGGTCACGGGTTTTGTGCAAACCCGTGTGTGTGGGTGATGTTTAGGGTGAACTCGTGTGTGGGTTAGTGTGAAATCAAGACCAAGAAGATTTCGAGTTTATGGATTTGATGTGGGTTTATGGTGATTATGAGTTTATGCCGTGGGTGGTGGATATGGGTTTGGTTTGTTTGGGTGAACCTGTATGTGGGATTGGTGTTTTGTGAGAAGTCAAGACCAATAAGGTCTTATGGGTTTTGTGTGAACCTGTTTGGCAGTGTTTGTGTTTGTGCATGTGGAATTTGGTTCATATGTGAGGCAAGCCGTGTGTGGGCTTATGATCATAGCAGTGGACATATGTTTTGTATGTATGTGGATGAGATTTTATGAACAGATAGAAATTACAGCGAATCCAAGTGTTTCGATTACCATATTGTAACAACTGAAACTGTGTGTTTGTTTTCCCTATTATTGTGGTTGTGGTGGCTTTTTCTATTCATTATCATGCTCCTGAAAGAAAGAACATAAATGTGAGATCACTTTGTATTGAAAGTGCAAACAAAAATACTGAAAAGATGGAAATCATTTAGATTACTCCTTGTTTTGTTTTCTGTTGTTGTGGCTTTGTTAACTTTGTTGTGTGCTCTTTGTTGACCATGGTAGTATGCTTATGCTCATGAAAGAAAACAAATGAAAGTAATGTTAGTATCCTCCATTAAAGCAAACTGTGAGAATGACAATAAAAGAAACAATACATTGATTACCTTCAACCTTACCTCCTGTCCCCTGTTTTGTGACTCTCCTCCCCTTTTTATATAAAACGAATCAGAGCCCTAAAACCTCTTTTTTGATATTATCTCTTTGTTTAAATCTTGAATTTTCAAATTATTACCAGTTGATTATCAGATATTCACAGATAATTAGTGATCTTTTTAATTCCTTAAAACACTGAATGATTTAATTCAAAAATTCAAATGTTTTAATTAATTAATTAATTAACAATTATCCAATTAACTTGTTTAGTTTATCCAATGTGCTAGAGTCCATGATAATTTAATACTTTGAGCCAATAAGATATTTACACCTTATTAATTAAAATTAATCCAATTAATGGACCAATCATAATTAATTTGGATTAATCTTATGTGCCCAATGCCATTTTATTATTTTGCACTCTGTTCATTAAAACTTCAACTGGATATAATTTTCACACTCGTGGTCCGATTCAAATACATGAAACATCATTTCAATCATCTCAACTTAAAGATTTGTTTGATTACTTTTAGTTGTCGATTAGACGGTCAAAAATACTGTTGGTTTAAAACTAATTTAGGCAAGTTGTGCACTTTCCATTTTTAGAATTTTAATTTGTGAAAACCCTGGTTTGTGTGAGGGTTAGAATGTAGATAGCAAAATGGAGTGTCAACACCTTGACATTAAGAAAAAAAAGAAAAAGAAAAGAAATAACTGACCATGAGAGTCTTTGTCAAAAGAGGTAAACAATTCACATGGTTGAGAAATAAGTAACTAGTCTAGCTTCATAGCCTTTTTGACTCGAGTAAGTAAACTTTTAGGGGTGTCTCTACACCTAGTGCCCCTTGAGCCAACTGGTTTGGGAGTCATTGGTCTAACACTTGATACATGGGTCAATTAGAAAGCTTAATGGAGTTAGACATTACATAGTCCTCACACAAAAAGAAAAGAAAAGAAAAGGCTTTTATGCCTTGGTTGGTTCTTCTAATGAGAATTCCATTGTCCTACACGATTATATTGGAAAGATATTGAAGTCCCATGATTCTAAGTTAGTTCACTTCACACATCAAGGAACTTGTGTAGCTTTTAATGCTTAATTTCAAGTGATTATGGCCTAGTTAAAATTTCTAAAGATTTGAAATTGAGGTTGAATTGTTTAAGCTTGCTAATGATTGAAAACCATTGTTTGGGTGACACTTTATTCTCATTTGATTGCATGATGTTGTATGTGTTTAACTTGAATCAAGACTGAGTATTTGATAGTGTTTGTGGGTATCACTTCTGGTAAACCCTCATGAGACTATAACTCGTCCACTAGGGACACTTAGGGGTTTAAAGGCTTATTTCATATGCTAAATGCAATCGAGAATGCCAATGAAAGTGGTTTTGTTAGTTTGTTTTCATTTGTATTTTATTGTTTTCATTCTTTTTAGTTTGCTAGGGACTAGCAAAATTCATGTTGGGGGGTGAGATAAGTCATAAAATATAACTTATTTACATGCATTTTAGAGAGATTCTACTGGGATTGTGTTGCATTACATGTCTAATTACACTTAAATGAATGTTTGTTGTTCATTTCATTGCATTACATGACTTAGGCATTTAAGTGTATTAATTTAATCTCTTAGATGTTAATTTGGGCTATGCTTGATTGGAGGTACAAGCTGGATTACATTGGAGTAGATAGCACAAGCTGGAAGGAGCAAAAGAGAAGAAAGAGTGATAAAGCACAATCCAGCCGACTGGATTGGGACATCCAGGCGACTGGATGAAGCTCCAATTGATTGCACCTTTAGGCGAGAACTCCAGAATTCAAAATCAAGAAGAATCCAGTTGACTGGATTGGATCCAGGCGATTGGATTAAAGGTCCAGAATCAAGTAGAAACTACAGAAACTTCAGACCTCAAGAATCCAAGTGATTGGATTGGATCTAGCCGACTGGATTGGTTAATTCAAATCAGGCAGAAACTTCAGTCTTCGAGAATCTAGTCGAATGGATTCGCGCGAATTCAGTTTTAATGAAGACCCATTTGTGTTTTAAAGCGCTCCAAGTTCAAGGCCTATTGGACCCAATTTGTTTAGACTCTGAAGTCTGAAGTGGAGAAAAAGATTAAGGTTTATATAGGGTTTAGATCAGATGGCTTAGGCTTAGACAGACTTACCCTCTCTCTCTCTCCCAAGCTTAGGTTTTCACTTCCATGGCCGCCTAAGCCTCTTGCTAGGGCTAGAGGCTATGTTTTCTGTATAACGGTATGAGTACTCTGTAGTCCCTTCTATTTTTAATGTTAAATTACAATTGATTGTTAATTTATTGATTCCTAATTGATGTATGTTTTATTCCATACTTTCTATAAGTTTAATCATGTTTTTCTTATAATTAAGGGGGAATATTGCATGGTTTTAATTAGGTCTCGTGTTTTATAAATTGAAAGGTTTTTCTAAATATTACTTTATCCACTTTATTTTCTCCGGTAATATAGTGTTCCTGAGTTTTCTTAATTCAACCATGTCAAGAGCTTTTAAAAGGAAAATAATCAACTTGTATACTATTATTAGAACAAGGTTTATAACCGAGATTACAAAGGAATCATATTGGTATAGAGAAACACCTCGAAACCTTAGTGCCTTTTTACATATATTTCTTACAAAATTTCCATAAACCAAATCCATTTTACCCTTTTTGAATATCGATTTACATTGTCTTTTGAAAACACAACTCCCTGAGGATCGACAACCCCTTACACGTACTACAAGGTACCGCTTACTATTGAGCGACATCAGGTTCATTATTGAATTTAAAGAATGAAAAGAAAAACAAAAAATTGATATAACCCTAAAGTCCATTCTATCACCTCTGCACAAAACCCGAGAGTTATGAATAGATGTATGAATGAAGACTTATCCTTGGATCAATATAGAAAGAGAAATAAAACCATGAATAATTTATATGACCCTAAAATCCTTTCTATCACCTTTGCACAAGATCCAAAGATCTTGGATGAATGTTTGAATGGATGACTTATCGTTGGATCTCATGATGCACAATATACAATAAACAATTAAATGAGACCACTCAACTTAATCCTCAGTTTTTACTACATCAACTTCATGTGGAACCCTAGGGTTTCTTGAATTTGAGAGTTTAACTCATCATAAGTTTCATTGAAAGTCCAACTAAATAAAAGGAAATAAGGAAAATGAAAATAAATAAAAGAAGAGGTGTTTCTGGGCAAGTAGGCGTAGACCTACTAAGAGGTGGTGTACACCCATTTGAAGGTGATGTACGAACCTTTGCCCAGTAGGAAATAAAGAATGCGGGAAACAAAATATTCAAATTAACAAAATGAAACTCAACAATTAAACAATCATTTAATTAAACAGACATTGTATAATAGGAGAAAAGAGGTTAAGGTAGAGAAAATGGACTATGAAGAAGATCCATTCCTCACCCCAAGAGCCTACCTTGATGTAAGAAGTGTTTTCTTAACCAGTCCCTTGGTTATTTGTCTATCACAACTTTGATTGTGATGTGAGAAAAAGATATTAAAAATGAGAAGTGATGTATTTGACCTCTTGAGAAAGAGGCTCGCTTTCTTGGTAAGAGAACCTAAGAAAATAGCCAAGCTCTCAAGAAGCCTTTTTAACAGGTATTTCTCAAGCTATTTTCCTATAGTTTCGACTAGGATTTTTCTAAATGTTTTCGGTCTTTTGAAATTGTGAAATGGGGGTGTTTATATAGGAAAATGGAGTGTGGTGTGTCCGGATTTCATAAAACCTAGTTGACAATTGTCAACTCTCCAATATGGCTAATTGAGATTGGTATGAGAAATGAGCGATTTCGGGGATCTGTCTCAAAGATGCGTATACGTCTTGGAGGCACACGGGTCATTTTGAGCGTGTTGAAGAGGCGTACGCATCCATGGACGATGCGTACGCTTCTCGAAAGGGTGCATATGCTCACTTGGTCTGATTTGGGCTCTTAGGTTTTAGTTTGAGTTTGGTTTTGTTCCAAATCTTTTCTCGAGCTCACTACTCAAAATTGTTTTTGATAGACAAGAGTAGAATCGTCATTGGGACTTGGGATTTTGGATATTGGTAGGTACAAAATGGGGTCTCTACACCTATCTCGGTCGTGCCTTGTCTAGGAGACCCAGAACTCACATAAGTGAGGATCTGTGGGTGTTCCTTAACAATCTAACTCCTAATCAGGTCTATATCTCTCCATAATAACTTTAAAATTCCAAACCCCAAGTTTGAAATTTTGATTCTCAATTTCAATCTATTTAATGTAGGTGACCTAGGCCACTTGGGTGGGTGTTGAGAACGTGAGCACCCATGCTGAAGATGGGAGAGCCTTCAGCATGGCTCAATTCTAACAGCTGTATGAGGGATCAGGAAACCAAGCCGTGTATATGGCAGAGAGAGTGACTCTTCAGTTGGGTCACGGGGAGGACTTGGTGCCCATGAAACTGCTTTAATACATGTTTCCTTATAAGGCACCTGACAACATGATCAACCAATGTAAGGTAGGTGTTCATTACCTGGAGTGTTTAGACGAAGATGGTCTTCTTCCAAATAAGGAGGCTTAAAGTGCCTACCTCCTTTAGTCAAGTGATGAGCATCTTCGACCTTTGTAATATCGTCTACACACCAGCTGGTATTTGGAAACTAATCGTCTCCCATGAAGTTTTCCCAAGCTTCATCATCAATGGCTAGCACCAAGTCTTCTTGAATTGCTTCAATGAAGTTGATGTGGTTGGGAGGAGGTGTCCTTTGATAATTCAACATAGGATTTTGATGTATATTGGGTTGATTAGCATGTATGGGCTTTGGAATGACATCATTGTCAATGACATCTTGAATCTCATGTTTCAGTCGAGAAGAATCATCAGTATTGTGGCTTGTTCTTTGATGGAAATGGCAATACATGTTTATGTCCCAGTGCTTTGGGAGTGGGTTCGGTTACATGTGGTTGAATACCTTAGACAAAGGTGCGCCCCATGGGTCAAAATATCTTTTGGATTTAAGAGTTTCTTTAGGTGGATTTAGGTATAGATTCTGATATTGATTATGGAAAGGAGGTTGGTGTTGATATTGGCTTGGTTAGACTGCATTGATATTGGCTTGAACATTGGCAGGAGCTTACTTGTACTTTCAAAATTCTTCTTAGCAGGCGCAGAGATCTTCCCTTCATTCTTATCAATTTGATCACTATCAATAACATCTTCAATCCTCATCCCAATGTTGCACAGTTGTTCGAAGTCCATGATAGGCGAGGCAAACATTCTATTGTAATAGACAAGTAATAGTCCTTTCATGACTATGTTGACCTAGTCTTTCTCTGCTGGCCTGTTTATCATCTTCGAGGCATTGGCTCTCCATCTAACAAGGTATTCAGAGAATGTCTCCTTGACCTTCTAGCGTGTTGTCTTAAGACCACGCACAGTAACATCAATCATGGTGTTGTACGAGAACTACTTTAGGAATAGATCGACTAACTCCGCCGAATTCTTAGTTTGTCCCACATTGAGGGTGTAGTACCAATTCGATGTAGAACCAGATAATGACAGTGGGAAAGCCTGGAGGACTTGTTGTTCATTGAGGCCCTTGATCTTGACAAAATTCAAATATTGTCGTAAATGTTGCTTGGGATCACGAATGCCTATGAACCTATCAGTTTCTGCTTTGACAAATTTGGGTGGAAGTTGCACAGCAGGTTCGTTGGTAATGCCTCCCATGGAAATAAGGTAGTCATCAACCCCTTGTCTTTGAAGTTCTCGGTGAAAGACTCGAGCTCATTGTCACACTCGAGGGTAGCCTTTGCTCTTTCCTTTTCATTCCTTCCTTCTTCGTCCTCCCTTCAAAGACCTCTCTTTTGAGCCTCTTCAATCTTGGTGAGCCTATCTGTGAATTCCTTGAGATTTCTTCAACGCATGACATGGGTTTAGACATGACAATCGGTGCTTTAGTGTCTTTGACTTTCTTCAAACGATTGGTTGTTTGTGATCAAGTCATGGCAAAGCTGGGGATGTGTTTGTTGGCCTTCTTCAATGCAATGATGCCTTTAGAGAGAACAAAATGTTTTATCAACCTTTATCACTTGATGGTTTCATGAATAAAGCAATTTCGAGGACTCGTGCCAACCACATTGTGGTGTTTTGGGTTTGATCTTCACTATTTATCAAGGTCCAATGCATCACATTGTGTTTAATTTTCTTTATTCTCATGGGTAGTCCATTTACAAATCTGTCTCCTCACAATTCACTATGAGCTTACTCATCAGTTTTTGGAAAATTTTGGCTTAAGCACTTGTACTCTCTTCGAGCTTTTTATTAATGGATCATCATATGCTTTGAAATTGAGGTTTTTTTTTTTTTTTTTTTTTTTTTTTTTTTTTTTTTTTTTTTTTTTTTTTAGGAAAAAAAAAAAAAGTAAATAGGCTTTCTTTTGAAATTGAAAGTGAGCTTCAAAGCATATGATAATTCATCTTTCTTGGAATATTTGTAACCTTAAACACCGGTTTTGAAATACAAGGTTCTTTTTCAAAATTCTCATTGGGTTTATGGATTATAATAGACCATAGTTTTGTTTAGGCTTGAAGATCTCTCATGATTTTCAAAGTTTAATATATGTCATGTATGCAGACAATCATGCTAAAAAATATGCAATTTTGGACTGTGTTAAAGAGATATGGGCCTTAAGGCTTGTTTAATGTAGGTGGTTTGACTCTAGATTCCACCCTTATCACTCCAAAAGGTCCCTCATTCCAAAAAGAGCATATCTCCTAGTATTTAAACACACTAGCTCAGAGATTGATCCTTAACTGTGCATCAAACTCATCATAGGCAGGGTACACAAGTCGTGAAGTGACAGTACCAACCCTACATCCTATAGAATGAGTGGAGCTCAGGGGTAGCAGGTTTGGTACCATTGGGTTTCTTAGGTTAAAGTGTGTGTGCGTGTGCATTCAGATTTATAGAATAAACAATTTCAAGAATAATCAAATAATAGTAGAAGTTGAGCTTCTTTTGTCCCTAGTGGAGTCACCACTGTGAAATACCGTCGGGACACGTAGTTTATATAAATATGACTTCATACACGAATGGACTAGTCCTAACTAGGTTCAGAGCTAAGGTATGTCTTAGGAAGATGTTAGGCACCTAAAAACACTCATCCTAATTATGTGTTTCATAAGGAAACAGCATGAACTGTAGTGGAGCCAATGGCACCAGGTCCTCTCCATGACCCTGTTGGCAAGTCACTCTTTCTGCCATGGATACAGCTCGGACCCTTGGTCCCTCATACAGCCGTGAAAACCGAGCCATGCTAATAGCTCTCCCATCAGCAGCAGCAGTGTCCGTCCTCGCAGTGCCTACCCAGGCAGCCTAAGTGATTTGCATTAAAGAACATTGGAATTGAGAATCTGTACACAAGGGGTTCAGAATTCAAAGTTATCAGAAAAGGGTGCATACCTGATCAGGAGTCAGACCATAGGTTAACGGGTTTGAGGGTCGATGGGCTCACCCCTACTTTCAATGCGTTCCCAGCACACTTCCAAGTTGACCGGGAGTACCTTG
The DNA here is from genome assembly GCA_907173295.1 of Fagus sylvatica. Classification (NCBI taxonomy): domain Eukaryota; kingdom Viridiplantae; phylum Streptophyta; class Magnoliopsida; order Fagales; family Fagaceae; genus Fagus; species Fagus sylvatica. The sequence goes on along the minus strand of OU015763.1, from coordinate 2,937,644 downwards.
GGTTAGATTTGGGAGCAACTATAACTAATCTCCCTAGTCTTCTACTTGCTTTCGCGGAGGCTCCTCAAGACACAGCCGAGAAAAGGACCAGGATGGCGAGGGCCTTTCTCTTGTACCTAATAGGTACAACTCTGGATTGCAACACCTCTCAGACAGTACCAGTGAGGTGGTTGCACTTGCTGGTTGACTTCCAACAAATAGCTTAGTACAATTGGGGTGGGGTGGCTTTAGCCAACCTTTGTGCTGGGTTTGACTCAGTATCTCGAGGGGCCACTACTTTTTTTGTTGGTCCATGGAGGATCTAGCAGGTAAATTCTTCATTGCTTCTATTGTGTTTTACTCATTCTACTTTATGATTCCAATATATGTTTCTTTTGCTTTTTGATGTAGAAAAATCGATTTTATTGAGAAAAGAGGCGTGCGCCACTTTCATATAGACGTGCATCTTTAGTGATGAGGCGCACATCACTTAGCAGCACACGTATGCCTTAAAATTTGAAAGCAGAACTCTAATGGGTGTATGTTTCAACTCATGGAGCGTACGCCAAGAAGAAAGCAGCGTACGCATTTCGCCCAGATTGCGATTTCAATCGAATTTCTCGAGATTTCTCAACCAAAACGCAAGTTTTTCAACATCTAGCCTATTGGGTTTTTTCTCTATGCCAGTGTAGATGTAGTATATGAATTTTTGAACTCTAAAACTAGCATTTCAACATCCAAATCAAAATAAATCTGAAAATGCAAAAATGGAAGATTTTAGGTGTTTACCTCGCTGTTTCGCGCTCTATGCGAAATATTCTCCTCGGGATGAAATAGGATCAAGATGTCCTCTCCGTGGGAAAGTATTGGCAGCCATCGGTTCATCGAAAAGTGGTCGTCGACCGAACATAGGTCCATATTTGTAATGTTGGCAGAAGAACTTGGATTACTTTGGCTTCGGGAAGTTGATCGTCGTCAAGACATGGTGATCAAGTGAGAAGAATGTGGTTTTTGAGGAAAAGTGCACGAAGATGTTCTAAAAAAAAAAAAAAAAATGAAAGAGCGCGAATGAGGAAATTTCGAAGCGGCGTATGCCTATTCACTACAGGCATATGTATGCGCATGTGAGCGTACGCCACTTCACATGGGGCATGTGCCCGTTTCCAAAGAAAAAAAAAAAAGAGAGAGAGAAGAAAAGAAAGAAAGAAAGAAAAGAGGAAAAAGAAAAGCGAGTCGAAGGATTCTGTGCCTCTAACAATTTTCAACGCAGTTTTCAAAGTTTTCAAAGACAGTATTTCCAAAGTATCGACAGCAAGATCTCCAGCAATGTTTAAAGGCAGTATTTCCGAGCTTTGACAAAAATGTCTCTAGTCATATTGAAAAACATATTTTTCAAGCAGCCAACAGTTAACAGTCAATAGTCCCAACAGCCAATGGCCAGCGGTTCCAGCAGCCAGTAGTCCTAACCCCTTTTTCCACTATAAAATAAGCCACATACCTCATAACACAGACACATCAGAATCCTAAAAAACACGCTGAAAAAGCTCGGGAACTCTCAAGAATAAAGAGAAAATACCAAGCAATGCTGGTATAGTAGAATTTAGGAGTAAAGCTTGAAAGTAACGAAGATCTAGAAATTAGAGAGTTTAGAGGTAGCAATTCTAAGAGAGGAGAAACCCTGCTTAGTTAGTTAGAATAAGGTAATGAGGAAGATTACTTTAGCAAGTAGTTACTCTCTTATTAAAGAAGTAGAAGGCTAAGCCCTTTCTCACGAAACTCTAATCATTGACCTAGGCATTCAGAGCCTTTTCCTTTGGTGATCAACACACAACTCTATCAGAGAGATCAGTCTAAGAGATCAGTGATAATTTGTTACTTGCTACAAGCCCCTTAGAGGCTAGGTATGGATCTTCCCAATAGTCCATATCAACCTACATGAATGTTTTATGATTATGACGTTTATTATGTTTAGTTTGCATGTCTAAATCTTTATTCCATGTTTATTATATTTGCATGTTTAATTACGTTCCAATGAATTATACCATGTCTATTTTCTTGTTAGAACGTGTTTCTTAGTTTACCTTATGCCTATTGTTGAAATTATAATATATGCTTGTTGTGGGGATGATTCCCTACAATTTGGTGATGAGCTTGGATTCAGGTGAGAACTCTCCTTCAACTCCATATGAGGCGCGTAGCCAAGGCAAGCCTTGGCTGGGCTATAGCCCAGTGTGTTTTTTTCCCTAATTATAAAAAAAAAATTACCATGTTTTTTTTTTTTGCAATTAGCCCACCCTTTTTTTTCTGCTGCTTCCATATGATTGTCATAATGTTTTGGTTGCTTAGTCATAATCTTAGTTTAATTGCTTTCTGTATGTTTAGAGATTTATTTAATAAACTCCCTCAAGAATATCAAGTAATATAGAGAAACCCCAGCCATTAGGCTGGGCGTTCTTGGGTGCCTGACACCTTCCCAAGATGTACCTTAGCTCCAGACTTAGCTCAAGACTAGTCCTTTTGTGCATGAAGTCATATTTATGGTTCCTAGACCTATAAACTAGGTGGCGACTCCTTGTTCCTTTGCTTACAACCCTAAAAAGGTTTAATAGCACGAATGACCCCAAGATATAACCACGCAGTATCTCACAGTGGCGACTCCATTGGGGACAAAAGAAGCTCAAATTCTGTTATTACTTGATTATTCTTGAAACTGTTTATTCTATAAATCTGAATGGACACAAGCACACGCGTTTTAGCCTAAGATACCCAAAGTACCAAACCTGCTACCTAAGTTCCAATCGTTTTGTAAGACGTAGGGTTGGTATTGTCACCTCACAGCATGTGTATCTTGCCTATGATGGGTTTGGTGCATAGCTTAAGGATCAGTCTCTAGGCTAATGTGTTTACATACTAGGAGAGACGCTCTTTTCGGAATGAGGAACCTTTTGGAGTGATAAGGGAGGAGCCTAGAATTAAACCACCTACACTAAACAAGCCCTAGGGTTTATATTTCTTTAGCGCGGTCCAAAAATGCATGTGTTTGACCATAATTGTTTGCATACATGACATGTGGTAAATAAAAAAAATCATGAGAGGTCTTCAAGCCTAAATATGGTTTATTTTAAACCATGAACCCAATGAGAATTTCAAAAGAAAAGAGTAAGGAATCTTGCATTTCAAAACCAAAGGTTTAAGGTTACAAATATCCCTGAAAGATGAATCATCATATGCTTTGAAAGCTCTCTATCAAATCAAGGAAAAAATTAGTTTTCATAAAACCTAGCTTTGAAGCATATGATGATTCGTTAATAAAAGGCATGAGGATATTGTGAGTGCTTAATCCAAAATTTTCCAAAAACCCATGAGTAAGCTCATAGTGAATTGTGAGAAGAGAGATTTGTAAATGAGCTACTCATGGAAGAAAGAAAATTAAACGCAATGTGATGCATTAGGCCTTGACAATAGTGAAGATCAAACCCAAAACACCACAATGCGGATGGCACGAGTCATTAAAATCGCTTTATTCACAAAAATATCAAGTGTATAAGGTGGATAAAACATTTTGTTCTTTCTAAAGGCATCATTACACCGAAGAAGACCACAAAACACATCTTCAGCTCTGTCTGGACAAGATCTCTAACAACCAGTTGTTTAAAGAAAGGTGAAGATACTCAAACACCAATCATCATGTTTGAACCCATGTCTCTCATCGAGGGATATCTCAAGGAATTCATAGAAAGACTCACCAAGATAGAAGAGGCTCAAAAGAAAAATCCTCGAGTGAAGGACGAAGAACGAAGGAAGGAAGAAGAGAAGGCGAGGGTCGCGCTCGAGCGCAACAAGGAATTCGAGTCCTTCACCGAGAATTTCGAAGGAAAAAAATGGAGTTAAGGCAGAAGTCATTGCAGAAAACCCAAAGGGTCGATGACTACCTTTTCTCTATGGGAGGCATCATCAACGAACATGTTGTGCAACTTCCACCCAAGTTTTCCATACCAGAAGCTGATAAGTTCATAGGCATCGGTGATCCTAAACAACATTTGAGGCAATATCTGAACTTTGTCAAGATCAAAGGGATCAATGAACCACAAGTCTCCAGGAATTCCCGCTATCATTAGTTGGGTCGGCGTCGAATTGGTATTACACCCTAAATTAGGGAGAGCTAGTAGATCTCTTCATGAAGCAGTTCTCATACAGCACCATGATTGATGTCACTCTACGTGATCTGAAGATGACACGCCAAAGAGACAACGAGACATTTTTTGAGTTTCTTGTTAGATGGAGAGCCAAGACCACGAAGATGATAAACTGGTCGGATGAGAAAGACCAAGTCAACATAGTCATGAAAAGACTTTTGCCTGTCGAATACAACAGAATGTTTGCCTCACCCATCATGGACTTTGAACAACTATGCAACAGTGGAATGAGAATTGAAGATGCCATAGACAATGGTTGACTCAATAAACATGAAGGGAAGTTCTTTGCACTTGGCAAGAAGATCTTTGGAAATTCGAGCAAGGCACCCAATGTTCAAGCCAATATCAATGCAGTCCAACCAAATCAGTGTCAGTACCAACTTCCTTCTCAGAATCAATATCATAATTCATACTCGAATCCACCAAAACAAACTTTCAAACCTATGAGGCATTTTGATCCATTGGGAGCTCCCATGTCTAAAGTTTTCGACCACATGTGCAAAAGAGGTCATCTCAAACCTTTAGACCCAGTTCCTCCGCCAAATCCTCTCCCAAAGTAATGGGAAACGAAGTTGTTTTTCCATTTCCATCAGAGAACAGGACACAATACTGATGATTGTTCCCAATTTTAGCACAAGATCCAAGATCTCAACAACAATGATGTCATACCGAAACCCAGGCTTGCTAATCAGCCTAATGTACACCAGAACCCGCTACCAAATTATCAGAAGACACATCCTCCCAACCAGATCAACTTCATTGAAGCAATCCAAGGAGATTAAGTGCTCGCCATTGACAATGAGGCTTGGGACGATTCATGGGAGATGAGCAGTTCCCAAATACTAACTGGTATGCAGACGACATCACAGAGGCCAAGGAGGCTCGTCACTTAATAATTGCTCTTGGTCATAATTTAGTTCTTTTTGGATATGATATTCTAAAAAACACTACACACTCCCAAATTTTGAGATAATTGAGGTTTGGTTATAAGTTGTGATATGAGCGGCTAGAAGCAGCTCATACATGAATTCCAATAGGCTAAAGGGTCAGAATTCCTCCTTTGATGTGAATGATGAGCTTCCTTGAGAATCCAATTGTCTTCAAGGGGTTCCTATGTGTTGTCTAGTAACCTTTTACGAGTTTATCTGTGTTGTCCGTGAGTTTGGTTCAATTCTTCAGCAACTTAGTGAAGAAGATGGTGCTTTGTTGTGTGGATCAGATCTGTTTGCATAGGAAATATGCTTATTAACTGTAAAACATTTTAAGGGAGTTAGAGCATCTCTAGCAGTTCTTCAAATTGCTCTCTATCTCCACATTTGGAGAGATAAAATGAAGAAATGATATTCTAACAGCTCTTCAAATTCCCAAAATGCTACAATAGCTTTTTACAAATGAAAAGCTACTGTTCACTCTGCATAAAATAAAAAATTGTTTAAACCGGCCCTTTTTAAGTTTTTTTTTTTTTCTTTCTCTTTCATTTTCACGATTTTTTTCTCTCTCTTCCTTTTTTTTTTTTTTTTTCCTTTCTCTAATGCTCCCATTTTCTCTGTTCTCCTTTTTCTCCAACCAGTACCGATCTCGTCTGGTTTGTAGGTTTTCGTTCTCAGTCTGGGCTGGGTGTTCCGATCTCAGTTTGGTTTGTGGGTTGCCGTTCTTTGAGGCATCAAGATCAGAGCCTCCCAGAGAGGAAGGGGCAAATCGAAGAAGAGCGAGAGATCTCCGCCCCTTCAGGGGACGCCAGGAAAGCTCTACTGTCTGAGGTGGGTGCGCAAGTTACTATCCTTAACTCTACCTTCTCTTGGAAAGAAGCCGATCGCGCTGCCGCTAAGCGCGCCACTCACATCCTCGCCGAGCTAGCCAAGAACAGTATCAATTACCAAAAAAAATCTAAATTCCCCAAACCATCCCTCTCTCCGATCTCTAACAATTACCTTTTTTGCGTTTTTTTAATTTCTTAATTTTTACAATTTTGTTTGGGGCAAAGGAAGTTGTGAACGTGATTGTTGAAGGAGGAGCAATCCCGGCTTTGGTGAAGCATCTTCAAGGAGGGAGAGAAACATAATAATAAAAAAAGAGTAAAAATTATTATTTTAATAAAAGTAGAGAAAAAAAATACAAAGATTGTTGGAGGGTGTTTTGAAAAAGTGAATATGTAAATGCATTTGCTCTCCACATGTGGAGAATGTTTTACATATATTGCTGGAGATGCTCTAGCTGTGTGCTTCTAAGAGCAAACTCACCAGAGTTTGCTTGAAAATATGGGCCTTGAAGTTACCCATATAGTAAAGAGAATATGGGCCAATGTTCCAGTTCGCGTAACGCGGGTTAAAAGCCCAATAACTTTTGAAACAATTTAGACCAAGATTTATAAAAACAAAGCATTTTACAAACATATTTAGAGCAAACTTTTCTCGATTGTTGTTTGCATAAGAAAAAAAAAAATTTATTTTGCTTTAGGCCTTATCTAAAACAGTATCTGGGCTCTGATTTTAAAAAAATTTGGCATCGTTTAAGAAAGCTATTGGATTTGAACCCTTTTCTTTTCTAGGATCAAGTCAGCCCATGATTTTGGGCTCGGAGAAGTTGAAAATAAAAATAAAAACTTATTTTTCAGGGGAACCAGTTGAACCTAAAAGTTTCCTTTATCTAACTTCGCCTAAGATCCGCCACTTGAGGAAAAAAAAAACTTTATTTTAATCAGAGCTAAACAATTGAGAAAAGTTTGTTCTGGACAGTATGATTCTTTACATGATAAAATCAATATAGGGCGTCGCCCAGGTCTAGAAATGCATAATTACCCACTTATGTGTAGCCCGTGTTACCAATGTTTTTTTTTTTTTTTTTTTGATAATCTTGGATGTCCGGGCCAGCATTCCGTAGATACACGCACCTTGACTAATCCCAGGGGGACACGCAACACCCTACTAGCATGTGTACCACGATAGACGCAAGATTTTGCCTTGGGTAGGTGGCCCTGAGGGGAGACTCGAACTAGTGACCATTGGGGAGCACACCCAAGACCGGACCAGTTGAGCTACCCCTCAGGGTTCCCATGTTACCAATGTTATTATTATTTTTATGTTATTTCCATTATTTCTTGCAATATAGGCTTAGGTGATCATGCCATAAAAATAAAAGTTATTATTTGTTTGAGTTATT
>OU015763.1:2911207-2930210 GCA_907173295.1 Fagus sylvatica | reverse complement strand
ATGAAAATAAGATCTCAAGAAATCTTGTTTTCTTTTACTTCTTCCTTTGGATACTTTATTTTTTTTCTTTTTTTATATATAGTTTGAAATGTTTCTGAAAGTAGAAGATTGTTTCAATCATCATGTCATTATAGTTTGATAAGAAAATTTTGTGTAAATGCATAACATGCTTAGAAACTATAAATGAAGTTAATAATATACTTATTGTAGTCTGTTTGCAACATATCATTTAAATTATAAAATTGAACAATCATATAATAAAATAAATATAAAATAGAGTACTATCCTAGAGATATTGTAATTATGCTAAAATGAACCTTAAAAGAGCATGTAATATGATTCTATAGGTTATCAAAAAAAAAAAGTAATATGATTCTATAGTGAATGAAGCCTCAACAATCCCACCACACATTATGGGTGCAAGTGATAGTATTTTTTTATACATATAATGACCTATCAATTAGTATTAAAAAAATACATAAAAGAAAAGACACAAAAATATTGTTTCTTAATAAATAATATTTAGTATTATAACATAGCCTATATTAAATTTTGCCAATTACAAATATATGGCAAAAAGCTTTGGATAATAAAATTATTGGAAGCAAGTCTAGTCTGATCTGAATCTGCCAACAACCGAATTGAATGGGCATCGATGCTTGGGATTGTTCAACTCAATTATAAATTTCTATTATGTCCAAGATCATTGTATAAGGAATATCTAAACAGAAACATCATACAAAATATGTTCATTAGTTCAATGAAGAAAATTATAGCAAAGATGTAAACTAATTTGTATGAAAAACTAACTAAAGCATGAAAAGCTAAATGTAAACTATATAAAGTGTTCAGAAAACTAACTAAAACAAAAAAACATTATTTATCAATAATAAAAGAAAATTCTTAAATCGACATTTATTTACCCTCTCCAAAGTTTTCCAATAGGTGAGAGAATAAAACACCAATTAAAAAAATAGATACTCCTAGAGTCTTAGGCTTTTTTTTTTTCTTTTTTTCCTCCTTCCAGCTAGTTTAGCTTTAAAAGATATGTGATAACTACAAAGTGAAAGGTACTTAAAGTACTTATTTGTTGCTCCTCTAGCTTTCTTGTTATTTAAATCAATTTGGTCCTTTAAAAAGCAAAAGATCTTTCTCCAAAAAGTTTGAGAGTTTTATATTTTGGTCCAAAAATACATAAAAGTGCTTCATTTGCCTTATATCTTATTGTAATAAAATTTATTTACTCTTGCTACCAGACATTCATCATATTATGTTACTATATGTTAGTTGACTGCTAGACAATACAATCAAATTTAACAGCAGTATGCAAAATATGTACTTAATTAATGTTGGGGTTGAAAATAAAAAATGACTCAAAAGAGAATATAATCAAAGTGGGCTCTAAGGGTCTAGTTCCTATCTATAACAACAGTTGGAAGTAAAACAAAAAACATTGGTAGAAAGTAAACCCAAGCCCCTTCTTTGATTGTTCTTCAACAAAATATTCAGAATTGTAGCAAGCAAAAGACCAACGGCATCAAAGCACACTGTTTAAATCTAAAGCCCACACCCAAAGTTAGAATAGAATTCCTTGTATATCAAAGAAGGAAAAGAAAAAACACGCTAAGAAAAATTATAACAAACCTGTGCCTTTGCAGAAACTTCACCATGGTTACCAGCAATTGCAAAGCTTTGGCGACAACAATTAAGACTACACATGAAAAGCTGGAATATTCAGCAACATCTGCCATCAAGCACCTTTTCTATGCTCATTCTTTTCCACACTCCAAAAATAAATTAAAAATTCAAAGTTATTTATTTTACCAAAACTTATATCCTTTTGTCTAATTGTTTTATCCTTGAGATCAGTGATAACTTGATCGAATAAAAAGTTTATTCAATCTTCTGAATAAATTACTAAGCTATTTTATCAAACATATTGCATGCGTGTAACAAAAAGTTTTGGTAGTTTTGTCTACACCAAAATAATAATGTGTAATTGGAGGGAGAGAGAAAAGGAGGTGGTTTTCTAGAGTTTGTGTACCAATATTTTCCAGACTTCAAGCCGAGCTTGCAATGGACACATAATATTTTATTCAGCTAGCAAGCATCCCAAGTTTGTGTCATGGTCGTTATCAAGATCCAGCCACCAAACAAACAGGCAAATAGTTATATATTCGCAGGAAAATAAAAATAAAAAAGACTCACCTTGGGTTGTTGTGGAATGGTCAAGCATTTTGACAAACACCTTGCAGGCAATATCAGAAGAGCTCAATCCATTGGCCTAAAAAGCCGAAGCTATCACAACATCGACAACCCATACCACAAAACGTGCACACACTGAAAAGGTTTTTAGTAAAAAAAGTAAAAAAAACCATCACAAATCCACCAGGAAAATAAAGAAAATATGAAAATTTTAAAGAAATATTAAAAAGACTCACCTTGGGTTGTTGTTGGGGCAGTAGGTACTGAAGGTTTGAAAGATTTAAATAGGAGACTGAGCAGAAGTGTGGCCATGATTTTAGTAGGCGTTAGAAGAGGTTGGATTTAATGGGGAAGGGGAAAAGATAAATAGGGAGGGAGTTGAGGAGTAGCGGTAAGAGAGATAAGAGGGGATGTAGGTGTTAGATGAGGGAATGGAAATAGACAATCAGGCGTTAGAAGAAGAAGCATTAGGGGAGAGGGAGAGATGCGTGTAACTTTAACATGGATTTAATGGTGGATTAAAAGCTTCAATATATCGTTAAACTTTAAGGCTGTAATAATTTAATATCCTTGATTTTAAGGTTTTAATCAAGATTTGCAGAGGAGATAGAGGAAAAAAGGATATACATGAAAGAGAGAGATAAGTATGAATTGGATTATTGTGGGAATAGAAAAGCTGATGTGGTAAACTTTGGAGAAGGTAAGACATTTTCTCTCTACTTCGAGTTTTAATTTATACTAGTTGCGAACCCGTGCAATGCGCGGAATAAGTAATTACTTTATCACTTTGTAATGAGCTTAATCAATGTTCTTGTATTTGGTACAACCTTTTCATATTGTATTCTACTTAGGTCAATTTATTTAAGTTTTTGTAGGGTTTTTTGCAAGACACAATCAAATTTGAGATAACATAATATTTTATTATTGGAGAAGTTTTTAAGTGGTATTGTTGATTGATTTCTTAAGTCTACCGGTATATCTCCAAGTCAATTGAATACATATTGCATATGACATGTAATTCTTCATTTCCATAAAGGTAAAGGCAATCACGGTCCCAAAGGCCAATTCCATTCTCTTTGCATGCTTGTTTGTTTGGCAGATAAAAGTTTGTTTGTTCCAGAAGTAATATGTTAAAGGATCTGATGACAACTCTGGAGTGCATGTTTTCCATTGGATTGGTGTAGTATCAATTAAAAGTAGTTGGTTTTCCACCCTCGTTCCATTTCGCATAATAAAGCAATCGCAAGTCCATATTTTGTGTTTGTTTCGCCCTCTTTGTTAGCTTCAAGTAGTAGTTGTTATTCCAGTGTAGTTTGGTCTTGTATGAAGATATGGTAAACCCCAAGAAAAATTTTTGCTTGTTTGTTGCCAGCTAAAAAACACTCATGAATTAGTATGATTTCATCATTCCGTAGAATTACATGATGCTACATTAGTCTGGCCAAATTGATGCTTTTAAGAACACTGTAAGCTGATTGTAGTTTTGCCACATATAATCATTTGTTGGTTGTTCTAACTTGTTAACACATAAAAATCTGTTTTAGCAAGAGTAGAAGGCATGGTAAAAATTTGAGAAACAGTGGCCCAACAAAAATGAAAGTTCAGGGTAATATTAGTACATGGTAAAAAGTAAAGCTCTTATTGAATTATTTGCTTTAATTTTTATTGTTTCATACGGCATTATTGTGGTCATTCTTATGGTACTTGTTCTAAAGTTTTTCTATTAAGTGTTAAAACAGAATTCTAAATGATTGGTTTTAAAGTAATTATCATTTACTTTAATTTATTTGGTTTTAATATTTAATAATGGAATTAATCGGGATAATGGTTGGATTTGTAAATGCTCCATGAGTGGTTATATTAGTCTTTAGATGGTAGAAGTGGTTATATAAATCATAAAGGTGATACCTCAACGGTTTTTAAATTGATTGTTGAATGGAATTTATTGTTTTTTATTAAACAAATGAATGTAGAAGAAGTAAAAATATTTTATATATATAAAGTCAATAAGAATTATTTCAATTATTTGGTTTGATTTTATTTTCATACCAATGCTATTGATATAATAATGCTTTCATGTGGGGTTAATAAAATTTAATATAGACATTTTATTAATAAAATTTCAACTCCTTTTCCTCTAAAAAAAACTCTGTAATTGAAAATATTTGGGATATTAGTTGCGAAAATGGGTTGGAGAAAAGTTTTCCTAACCCACTACATAGGAAAAGCAAGAATATGCTTAGGGAAGGATTGCATCAAATAGTTTTAGCATGTTTATGGCTATAAAAATCCATATGTAAAACAAATGAATTTATTTGCAAACTTTAAGAATATCAGCATCATATACTGAACTTGCTTTATGGCTAAACATATTTTTTTCCAGGATAAGTAGCTAACATAATATTTAAAAGATTAAACAAAAAATTCACCAATAATAGTAAACTAAATACAATAGTAAAAGTAATCTATCCTAAATCATAAGGTATCTCAGCTGCCTTATCCAAGTTTTTTCTTCTTTCTTGAGCTTTGTTGTGTCGTCAAATTCTCCATTTTCAACATAAGGTGCAGAAGTCATTGAATTACATTCAGTGGTTGTCAATGATTTTGTATCCACAACTTTAGAACTGGTTGTATCATGTATCTCATAGAACATGATATTGTCCTTCCTCTAGAAGGCGCCAATTCTAGCTGTACTCAGGGCACCCACTCCAGAATAACCAAAAATTCACAATTGATATATAAAATATAGATGCATATATAACATACTTCTTAAAGTTTACCAAGAAACATGAATGTCTATAATGAACTTTAATTCCTGCCTTTATAAATTTTAGATCAGCAGCCCCTCAAACAATTCTTATTCTTCGAAGGTTAATTCTCTAGCTTTGAGCTATAGAGAAAAGGTATAACATATACGATGTCAGTTAACATAAGCTGTTACATACTACTCAAAGTGAAAATTTTGCAGACCACACATTTGAAACATGTCATGAGAGAAAGAAAGTTGCATTAAAGCTTAAATCTCTCCACAGGTGTGATGCTACCCGACTACCACACTTTGGGGAGAAAAAGCTACACCACCCACAGGGGATGAGGGTGATGAAGAATAACAATAGAATTTACATGAGGAATACTTATATTGGATTGATCATAGCTAGCAGCATACCAGTATCTTGATGACATTTCATTCTAATCAAAGGCAACGACATTTTTTTGTTAATGGTTACACACGCATCCAACAGATTTTGAACTAAAAACCTCACTCTTCATCATTCATTCTTATATGAATCAAATTGGTGATATAGCTCTATTAGCATGACACGTCTTAGATAATGTAGCCACAGTGATCACCTAATTCTCTCCAGTTTGAATGTTTTTTTGATATTCAGCAAACAACAGAATTCCTAGAAGAGAGTCTTGGATCTAGTGTGTGAAAAGTTAATTGTTGAATAAAAAAAAAAAAGCAGGTTTTATTCTCGGTAGATTCGGAAATACCGTAACCCATTCCACAAAACACACAAATCCAATTTTACCATTCCACAAAACACAAAAATCAAACCCATAAGCCAAGGCTCAAAACCTACAAATCCAAAAAAAAAAAAAACAAAAAAAAAGAGCAAAGGGGATAAAGAGTGCACCTTTCAAACACAAACCACCATACAACCGCCAGGAGGAAAATCAACTCTCGAGCACAACATCAGCAATTGTTGGGGGAGTGGGTACTATAGGTTTAAATATATAGGAGATTGGGTAGATGAGTGAGGCAAAGTAACGGTGAGCAATCAATTGGGCAATTGATGAGGTGCAATCAATTGGGTAATCAATTGGTGATTTAATGGGTATGAAAAAAAAAAAACGGAGAGGGAGGTTAGGAGTTAGGGAAGAGAAAGAAAATAGTAGGGAAGAGGCCTAGGAGATGAACAGGCGTGGGAGATGAATAGGCAAAGGAGATGAAGGGGTGGGAGATGAAGAGGCTGAGCCAATGAGAGAGAGAGAGAGAGAGAGAGAGAGAGAGAGAGAAGAGTAAGGTGGAAGTATGTGGGAGTAGAGATTCTTATGTGGCGGTGTTTGGAGGAGGGTAAAAAATTTCTCTCTGCTTCAGGTTTTAATTTATACTAGTCGCGGACCCGCGCGATGCGCGAGATATGTATTTGACTTGTTATTTAAATTCAATTTGTAATCAACTTAATCTTTATTTTTATAATTTTATTAAACTCCTCTTCTTTGACTCTAAAATCGAAGTTACACATAAATAAAAAAGGTAAGTGAAAAAACTATAGTTAGGATAAGAGATGAGAAAATAGCTTGGAGCATGTAATCCACTACATAACAACTCAAATGGTTATTAAGTTTGAAGAGCAAAAGCAGGTTTAGGGTCATGCAAGGAAGTATCCAAGACTTAATATACATGATGATATCCAAGGCTTAATATATACATATACTAAATGATTGAAGCCAATATGACATTTGTTGTAATACTATTTTAACATTGAAAGTTTCGTTTTGACGATGTTAAGCAATGTTTAGCATGCTTATGGCTATAAAAGTCTATATGTAAAACACAGAAATTTGCAAACTTCAAAAATATTAACATAATATAATGAACTTCTTAAACTTTTTTAAATGTTAAAACATTTAAGTTGATTCTTTAATTGTAAGGTCTTTTTGATGTAAATGTAACATCCATTATAAATTATTAAAGTAATTCTTTGAATTTGACTGTATGATTTCCATGGGAACACAAAACTAAAGAAAAATCAATTACAATTAACTAACATGCATAGCTACAGTATACCAAAAAAAATTATTCTAGAAATATATTTAATAATCCATGTAAACATCATATCAATACACCGGTCAATATATATTTTCTACGTTGGAAGGGGACATATATGTAGTTCAAAACTCTGATTAATATCCAATCTAAGAAAAGAGATTCAACAAATTATCATGACTCAAATTGTAGTTTTGTAAATTGCAGTTTTCCAATACCATTCCATATAGTAACAAATCCAAGCATACATTAGTATTTTGTCAAAAACCAAAACCAAATAATACTAAAATATCGAAAAGTACATTAAATTAAATTCATACCAATAAACCCATTTGAAATTGAAATTATTCTCTTAGATCTCATATAAAAACACCAACCTCGTTATAATTCTGATTGCACCTAAGATAACATTATGAATTTTTCATTTCAAAAGATTGAAACATAAAAAATTTCAAAATAATCATGCCAAGAAATAATGAAACAACATAAAATAAAAATTTCTTGGGTACAAATAAAAAAAGCTTCAACTACCATTGACAAATCTGCATTCAATTGTTTTTCTACTCTCCAATAGCTTTCCCCTTGTCCCCCGTCCGATTGGTACAACTCAATTCTAACAAAGTAGAAAATTGGAAAAACAAATTAAACTATCTTCACTAAAATGGGGACCATACCCTTGTACAATGCTTCAAATCGTCGTGCCGAAGATTTTCTAAATGCATCAGCCATACCAGAATATTCAAGGGGTGCCTTGATCCTCACATTGCTAGTTATTATTGATTCAGCATCTTTCCAGTCCACAATTTGTTCCTTTGTCAAATAACATCAAGAGGGTATAGCATCAGTCTGGCCAACAGTACCTTCAGCAACATCACATGCAAGCCTTGTCACACTCAGCTTAGAGTCCTCAACCAATCCAAAAGGTTTAGTTCTAATCAACCATTCTTTCAAAGATTTATACACAACAAAGTTGAGACCCACATCTACAATCTATAAACACCATAAAGTAATTACATGCCTATGCATATAGGAATCATAATTCAAAGCCTTTCCTGAATATAATAGAGTAAATACAAAATAATTATAATAGGTACCCAGAAAATTCATTTATGTTTTTTTAGTTCACATTTTCTGATCAAAAGGTACCCAGATGGAACATAACTTTTTTATTTTCTTTTGGGTGAGATAAGAAACAGAACTTTATCATCCAAGCAGAAGGCTACATGCATTTAAGTGTTGATCCTCCACAATGAAAATATGAATGAAACATTTGATGAATCAATAAAGGATAACATTTAATAGTTAGCAGCAAGGAGCTTCAAAATCATGAAGTATTTACTAATTACAACTCTTTTAATTGAGCCTCATATACATTAATTGAGCCTCATTAGACCTGTCAACCATTACAACTCTTTTATAATAGTAAATTATGCCAAGAACAAAAAGTTAACATCAATCAGCACTATCCCATTGAAGTCACCCATTAAAATGAAGATTGAAGATCCCAGAAAATGACTTATCACATATATATAACCCACAATCTACACTTTACACAGAAAGGTATCTGGATACTATTTTTCATCCATGTGTGAAACTAAAATAAAAGATAAAGGGAGATATCTTCCACAGGAGTCTTCACATTTTATTATCAACATCAAGTTGAACAAATTAGCTCTAACATAGAGCTAGAAGCCTAGGGGCCTAATTACACAAATGAGACATGCTAGTCTCCATACTTTCTCCTTTGGCTATAATATGAAAGGGTATTCAAAATGGGCCTTCAAGTACTTTATTTTACACAAATTGAAGGGACAATGAAGTATGAGTTATCCAATTCAGGTTGCAAGTGTGAGACATTTGGGTCATTTTTCTCAAATATAATAATGCTAAGTAGTCCTTTTGAAAGAACTTCAAATTTGTTGCTGTAAGAATTTCATCCCTCTTTCTTTCTTTAGTTTTATTGCAACATCATCATTTAAGATTACTTGCAAATCTTTGCTGGTTGTAAACCATTTTTATAGTATGTTAATAAAAGAAGGATTTTTAAAGTTGCATCAAGCAATAAAAAAGCAAGTAATGTACATAGTAGCATTGTATAAATCAATATCTATAATCAAAATCGTGAAGTATTTACTAATTACAACTCTTTTAATTGAGCCTCATTAGACCTGTCAATTAATGGAGGTAGTGAATGGAACAAAGAATCACAATTTTTTGAATTGGTGAGAACAGATAAGTCTGATTAAGGCTCTTGAGCAGACAAACCATGTTCAGATTTCAGTGCATAATACAAAAATCCTTGAGCGAGGGCAGAAGGAGAAAACAGCAGTCATGGGAGTATTTGATCAACAATTGAGGAGCTCAATAATACCAAACAGATGCCTATAAAAAACTAACCTAAGAGGAATTTTAGGCTTTTCTTGGATGGGTATGCGTTGTCTTCATCTCAAAACCATCAAATCCTAATTGAATGCCTACAGCAGAACCAAAAACCACTCAAAATGAACATGTAAAAAAAAAATCCCAACTGAATATTAAACCCAAACTCACAAACCACAATCCACAAATTCAATCCAAAGCAATAAAAAAAAACCCAGCCTTGTACGTATATGCACACCCACGTCTAGCTCGAATCAATCCAAAGCAAATTATTGGCAACTAATCACGAATTTACTGGAAAAAAAAAAATAAAAAATAAAAAACCAAATCAGGGAAAAAAAGAGAGAGAGAGAGAGAGAGGAAAAACTCACATTAGGTTTTGCTACACCTGTCAATGAGAAGACAGAGATATCAGAAGCCTATTTATAAAAAGAAAAAATCAATTAGAAGCCTTGAATCCATGGGTGGCAAGTGGTAACTGAAGTTGGGAAATCTGAACGGCTGAAGATGAAGGGGCGAGGGAGAGAGAGAAAAGAAGGGATGAGGAGGATGAGAAGGCGTGCCCTAACGGCTGGAGATGAGCGGGCGAGGGAGAGAGAGAAAAGAGGGGGAGAGGCAGGTGAGAAGTCGTGCGTGAAACAGAGAGAGAGAGTGGAGAACGTGTGTGAGAAAACATTAATTATGTCACGTGTGAGTGAAGATTGAATTAAATAGGGGAAAGAAGACCTAGACTTTTGTGGGTGCAGGGATTCTGATGTGGCAGTGTTTGGAGGAGGCTAAAAACCTTCTCTCAGCTTGGCCTTTTAGTTTATATAATAGATTATAGATTATATATGTTGTTAGCAAGACAGACCATGGTACTTTTGTGCAAGCATTTGTGTTTGTTAAGGTATATTTAAGATTTTTCATTGTCAACCTTAAACATCCTTCTTCTGGCTTGGGAATGGCCATATAGAAGGTATGGTCCTGCATGTGAAACCGGTGGCTCTGTTCTCTCTCTGTCTCTCGGGTTTGCATGTGCGTGTGTGAATGTATACAGGAAATTTTCTAGCAGGGAAAAAGGTTTAGAGTCTTCAGCATCAATACTCAACCTTTACATCTTTTATTGGCAGAATGATGGAAAACACGCAGCTTGAAGGACAAGTTCCTGTTTCCTTATTCAGCCTTCCCAATTTACAGACTGTGTGAGTATCAGCTTGATCTCAAGTAGCTTCAATTTCAATGCGATTGATGTTGAAAAAATCCAAATGAAACAAACATATAATTTCCATAGGCTCAAACACAATGAAATTTAGCTATACATACACATACAACCATACAATGAAGTGACTGTTCTGACATGTGGGGACAGGGTATTAAGGAACAACAAGCTCAATGGCGATCTAGATATTGGCACCAACTATAGCAACGATTTGCAACTCGTTGATCTACTGAACAATTCGATTGGGGGCTACGTAGATAAACCAGGAGTATACAACAAGACTTTGATGTAAGCCATATTCAGTTATTTTGGTTGTTTCTTTTTAATTGCAGTGTTGAAGAAATAACCATTTCATTTCTTGTTGGAAGTCAGATATCATGATATGTACACTTTCTATAAGCTCTTTTTAACTGTCATTAACGACTTCTCACATCACTGGGCTAATTGTCCTCGATCTTTTGCAGACTTATGGGTAACCCAATTTGTGCTAATAACGACAAGACTTACTGCATGGTTTCCCAATCAAATAATGGCCAATCCTACTCGACTCCATCAAATAACTGTCAGCCTATTTCCTGCAGTTTGGCTCAGGTTTCCAGCCCCAACTGTATATGTGCATATCCATACAGCGGAACTCTAGTTTTCAGAGCACCTTCCTTCTCAGACTTGGGAAACTTAAGTTACTACATAGATCTTCGGGCGAATCTAACGAATACTTTTCAGTCCCAAAAACTGCCTGTGGATTCAGTTTCTCTTAGTAACCCATATAAAGACTCATCTGAGCAACTTGAAATAAGCTTACAAGTCTTCCCATCTGGCCAAGATCGTTTCAACGAAACAGGAATTTCTTTGATTGCGTTTGTGCTTAGCAATCAAATTTTTAAGCCTCCAGATTTTTTTGGACCATTCTATTTTAGGGCTAATGCTCCTTATGAGTTCTATACAGGTAACTTCGAGTTCACATTTTAAATAAAATGTAGTACTTGCAGTATTTTCTTTGTCTTATTGAGATGCATCTCTAAAAAAACAAAATTGTCACAATGTTAGCTTGATCCTATTATGACCTATCTCTCTCTCTCTTCCTCTTTTGCATCATTTTGAGGTATCAACAGAATCAAAAAAGTCTATGGGCATAGGCATTATAATTGGAGCAGCAGCTGGTGGCACTGTCCTGCTGCTATTATTACTCCTTGCTGGGGTTTATGCTTTCCGCCAAAAGAGACGAGCAGAAAGAGCTTCTGATCAATTAAATCCTTTTGGTAAGATAACTATGATGTAAACTTGGCACTTCAGAGATAATAATATTAAATTGTAAGGGTATCATATCGCTTTCATGCCATATAAATGCAGCAAACTGGGATCTAAATAGCGGCAGTGGTGGCATTCCTCAATTAAAGGGAGCAAGATGCTTCTCTTTTGAAGAGCTTAAGAAGTACACCAACAAGTTTTCTGAAGCAAATTCTATTGGATCTGGTGGTTATGGAAAGGTATAATTATGACTACTCTTGATTGTAAATTGATTGTTCCTTAATTTGTGAGAATATACTAGAAGTTTCTTCAAATTCTATAACAAGAATTATGTTGAGTCGGTGACCTTAATTGGTCAATAAAGTAACCAACTTTATGCCAAGTCCTTATTTTGGTAGGATTCAGCAAAACCCCTTGCTATATATATAAGGCTTTAGGTCTTATTTGTGTGCCACAATATAGAATAATTAGAGAAGGGTTTCTCTAGGTTTATTCTTGGTGAGAGAGAGGTTAGGGTGTAATTGGGGTTTGGGTTCTTTGAGAGAGTCCTGGTACCACTGTTGTAATCTCTCTATTTTCTTAGTGAAACTTTCTCCCTGTCGTCGCCGGTGGATGTAGGCATATTGCCGAACCACGTAAATTCTTGTGTTCTTTATTTGTGTGTTTGATCTCTTTCTCTATTCTTTAATCTTGCGCAAACAGTTAATTTTCACAACAATTGGTATCAGAGCTGTTGGTCGAAACAATGGCAATTAATGCTTCTATTGCGACGGTAGGCCTAGTTAAGTTCGACGGGACTGGTAACTTTGGGCTATGGCAAAGAAGGGTGAAGGATTTGTTAGTGCAGCAAGGTTTGGTGAAGGCTTTGTACGGGAAGACAAAGAAACCAGAGAAGATAACAGACGATGAATGGGAAGAGCTAGACATGAAGGTGGTGAGTACAATTCGGCTATTACTAGCAGACGAAGTCATGTACGATGTCATGGAGGAGAACTCAACTGCAGGGATTTGGTTGAATCTAGAGAAAAGATATATGTCTAAATCCCTCACGAACAAATTGCATCTAAAGCAAAAGTTGTATGGGCTTAAGATGACAGAGGGTGCGGACCTGAGGCAGCACATCAATACCTTCAAACAAATCATTAGTGATATGTTGCGAATTGATATAAAATTCGAGGATGAAGATAAGGCGATGATGCTCCTAACCTCCCTCCCGGCTTCCTACGAACACCTGGTGACGACCCTACTTTACGGAAAAGAAACTCTGGAATTAGAAGAAGTTTCAGGAGCCCTGTTGGATCACTACCAACGGAAACATAAGGATTCAGCTGAGAGTTCTGGTGAAGGGCTAGTAGTAAAGGGTTATCAAGATCGTGGAAGGAAGAAAGACAAGGATGACAAATCTGCTAGGGGAAGATCTAAATCCAAGAACAAGACAATAAAGTGCTTCAAATGCCAAAAGAAGGGGCATATGAAGCAAGAATGTCCAGAATGGAATAAGGGGAAGGAAGAGTCCTCTACATCTGTCAACGTAGTAGCAGACTCGGAATCTGATGGCGACATGCTTTCTGTTTCATCAAGTACTGACGGTTTGAACAATTTTTGGCTTCTGGATTCCGCATATTCTTTTCACGTGACTCCCCACAGGAACTGGTTCGACACTTATAGGTCAATTAATTGTGGTTCTGTTCGAATGGGTAATGATGCTACATGCACAATTATTGGAATGGGAACAATTAAAATTAAGATGTCCGATGGTGTGGTGAGAACATTAGAAGAGGTTAGACATATCCCAGATATGAGAAAGAATTTGATTTCATTAGGAACCCTAGACTCAAAAGGCTATAGCTATAAGTCTGAGAATGGGATAATGAAAGTTTCAAAGGGTGCTATGGTTGTGATGACAGGTCAGAAAATAAGTAGCAATGTTTATAAATTGCTAGGAAATACCATTCTAGGTGGAGTTGCTACAGTAGCTGAGTCTGAGGATGATGATACACTCTTGTGGCATATGCGGCTAGGGCATATGAGTGAGCGTGGTATGAGGGAATTGCACAAAAGAAATCTGTTGACTGGGATTAAGTCATGCAAATTAGATTTCTGCAAATATTGTATTATGGGAAAGCAGTGTAGGGTGCGATTTAAAACTGCCACACACAAGACAAAGGGTATATTGGACTACGTGCATTCAGATATTTGGGGGCCAGTGAGAACTCCTTCGAAAGGAGGAGCTCAATATTTTATGAGCTTCATTGATGATTATTCCAGAAAAGCTTGGGTTTATTTCTTGAAGAACAAGTCTGAGGCTTTTGCTAAATTTAAGATTTGGAAAGCAGAAGTGGAAAATCAGACTGGAAGGAAGATAAAGTGCCTTAGGACTGATAATGGCATTGAGTACAGGGATGGTGATTTCTTGAAGTTCTGCGAAGAGCATGGTATCAAGAGACACTTCACAGTATGGAAAACTCCTCAACAAAATGGGGTGGCTGAGAGACTTAACAGGACCATCACAGAAACAGCTAGATGTTTAAGGTTGAATGCTGAGCTTCCTAAAATATTTTGGGCGGAAGCAGTGGATATGGCTTGTTATATCATCAATCGATCACCTAGAGTTGCACTTGATGGGAAAGTCGCTGAAGAAGTATGGACAGGACAAGAAGTTGATTACTCTTTCATGAGAATATTCGGGTGTCCCGCATATGTTCATATCTCAGGTGAAGACAGGTCAAAACTCGATCCAAAATCAAAGAAGTGCATCTTTCTTGGTTTTAAGAAAGGGGTAAAAGGGTACAAGCTTTGGCATCCAGTTGAGCAAAAGGTGGTAATCAGCAGGGATGTAGTGTTTGATGAGAAGTTAATGATAAAAGCATTCAAGGAAGAGAAGTCTCAAGCAGCGGAAAACAGTAATAACATTGGTAGATCAACGGTGCAAGTGGAGCTTGATGAATTGGAGTTTCAGTCAGATGAGGAACCTCACAGTAATGATCAAGAATAGGATAGCACCGGATCAGATAGGCTTAAACGCAACAAAAGACCACCGGTCAGGTATGGTTTCGAGGATCTTGTCTCTTATGCTTTACTTACCAGTAGCGAGGATCCTTCTACATTTCAGGAAGCAATTGAAAGCTCTGAAAAGGAAAAGTGGATGGAAGCTATGGTGGAGGAGAATGAGTCTTTGAGCAAGAATAAAACTTGGGAGTTAATGGAACTTCCAAAAGGAAAGAAACCTATAGGTTGCAAGTGGGTGTTCAAGAAGAAGGAAGCAGTATCAGAAAAAGAAGGGGAAAGATTCAAGGCACGATTGGTAGCAAAGGGATATTCACAGAGACATGGGATTGACTACGATGAGGTATTTTCACCTGTAGTCAGGCATACATCTATTAGAGCGGTATTGGCTTTGGTAGCAGATCAGGATCTGGAATTGGAACAACTGGATGTGAAGACGGCTTTCCTTCATGGGAATTTGGAGGAAGAGATTTTCATGGTACAACCAGAGGGGTTCAAGCAACCTGGTACAGAGAATCTTGTCTGCAGATTGAAGAAGTCACTTTATGGGCTCAAGCAGTCTCCTAGACAGTGGTACAAAAGGTTTGATTCATATATGATCCAGATTGGTTATACCCGTTGTGAATATGATTGCTGCGTATATGTTCGTATACTTAAAGACGGTTCTTATATTTTTCTGTTATTGTATGTGGACGATATATTAATTGCTGCTAAGAGCATGTGTGAGGTTAACAGGTTAAAATCTTTTCTACACAAAGAGTTTGAAATGAAAGACTTGGGTGCTGCTAAGAAAATTTTGGGTATGGAGATTCGCAGGGACAGAGAGACAAGAAAGCTGTGGTTGTCTCAGAAAAACTACATCAGGAAGGTGCTTGAAAAATTTAGCATGTTGGATGCTAAGCCTGTGAGCACACCATTGGCGAATCACTTCAGATTATCTGGTAGTCAGTGTCCAAAGAATGAGGAAGAAATTGAAAATATGTCAAAGGTTCCATATGCTAGTGCAGTGGGGTGTTTAATGTATGCAATGGTTTGCACCAGGCCGGATTTGGCTCATGCAGTGAGTACTGTTAGCAGGTACATGGCGAACCCAGGGAGAGAGCACTGGAATGCAGTGAAGTGGATTTTCAGATACTTGAAAGGCACTGCGGAACATGGGATCTTATTTTTAAGACAGCCAGGGACTAATTCAGTTGTAGGGTATGTGGATGCAGACTACGCAGATGAGGTGGATGACAGGAGGTCTACTACAGGTTATGTGTTTACATTATCAGGAGGACCTACTTGTTGGAAATCTACATTACAATCCATAGTAGCCATGTCCACTACAGAAGCTGAATACATGGCTGTAGCTGAAGCTGCAAAGGAAGCATTATGGTTAAAGGGGCTAGTCAAAGAGCTTGGTTTGAATCAAGGTGGAGTTCAGATGCATTGTGACAGTCAGAGTGCCATTTACTTGGCAAAGAATCAAGTTTATCATGCCAGGACGAAACACATCGATGTTAGGTTCCACAAGATAAGAGAGTTGATTGTTACAGGAGATATTGTTCTGGAGAAAGTGCACACTTCAGAGAATGCAGTTGATATGTTGACGAAGCCGGTTACCACAGCCAAGTTCAAGCATTGCTTGGACTTGGTCAATGTTAGCAGCTTATGATAGCCCTTTGGGGCTATGGCGGCAATGGAGGAGTTCGTTCGTGAGGCTTGACCAATTCAAGTCAAGGTGGAGATTTGTTGAGTCGGTGACCTTAATTGGTCAATAAAGTAACCAACTTTATGCCAAGTCCTTGTTTTGGTAGGATTCAGCAAAACCCCTTGCTACATATATAAGGCTTTAGGTCTTATTTGTGTGCCACAATATAGAATAATTAGAGAAGGGTTTCTCTAGGTTTATTCTTGGTGAGAGAGAGGTTAGGGTGTAATTGGGGTTTGGGTTCTTTGAGAGAGTCCTGGTACCACTGTTGTAATCTTCCTATTTTCTTAGTGAAACTTTCTCCCTGTCGTCGCCGGTGGATGTAGGCATATTGCCGAACCACGTAAATTCTTGTGTTCTTTATTTGTGTGTTTGATCTCTTTCTCTATTCTTTAATCTTGCGCAAACAGTTAATTTTCACAACAAATTATTTTTCATTTATGCAATTTGGTTTGTTTTTCTGGCGCTTCATTTCCTTTTCAAAAATTTTCCCTGTTTTCCCATAATTTTCTTGTTAATAAAAGCTTCTTAAGCTTCTTACAATAGTTCTGAAATATGTCCGTCACCAAATAAAAACCAATGGTCTAATCTGTCAATATTTTCAGGTTTATCTGGGGACTCTTCCCATTGGTCAACCGATTGCCATAAAACGAGCTCAGAGAGAATCTATGCAGGGTGGGCATGAGTTCAAAACAGAGATCGAACTTCTATCAAGGGTTCATCATAAGAATCTCGTCAGCCTTGTTGGTTTTTGTTTTGATCAAGGTGAACAAATGCTTGTATATGAATTTGTTCCAAATGGTACTTTGAAGGATAGCCTCTCAGGTATTCCAACCTTTCTTCACCTCCTTTACTCTATATTATCAAAAAAGAAAAGAAAAAAAAAAAATGAATTCTGGTACTGGTTGACACTTCAGGTACATTACTTTATTAATTAATAATATCATGGAACTCTTCAGCTTATTAGCATTTATATTGTTCACCATTAAGTCACTAATTAGGAGACCATATATCTTGTATCTACTTGCAAAAGAAATAAAGAAAATGACACAATAAGATGCACTTAATAAATTTTTTATATTTCAGCAATGTTCATCCAGAAACAACACGAGAGGAATTCACCATCGTTGTGCTATAATGCATCCCACATCTCACCCCCATGAAAACATATATCACATAATTCTGATTGGTTCTTTCCAGGCAATGTAAATTACTCTGTAAAGCATGCTAATATAATTCTTCATAAAGATTAAATGAGATATCTGTTGTTTATGCAGGGAAGTCAGGAATCAGATTGGATTGGATGAGGAGACTAAAAGTAGCTCTTGGTGCAGCCAGAGGCCTGGCCTATCTTCATGAACTTGCCAACCCTCCTATTATACACAGGGACATTAAATCAACCAACATTCTGCTGGATGAGCGCTTAGTAGCAAAAGTTGCTGATTTTGGTCTCTCGAAGCCTATGAGTGATGATGAAAAGGATTATGTCACCACTCAAGTTAAAGGCACAATGGTCAGTGCAAAATCCTTTAACCTCTACACCAATGCATTTCTGTAAAATGAAGGGGAAAACAACAAATGATAGAGGACAACAGTGGTTCATAACAAACACTGTCAAAAAAAAGTTTATTTCTGTTCTCTACCATGTGATTTTTAATGAAATAAAATATGCATTAGGAGATTATAATAATCCAACTACAATTAGTAATGGAAGAACCGGATCAAGATTTTCACATAAAATTGTCCCATCGTCGAGTCTTTCTTCTTGGGTAGTTTCTTACCATGTCTTGTTGGACCATATGGTCACATGTATCAGTGTGTAGAATGTAAATTTTCTTAACAAACAATACACATGATTTCCTATAACTAAGGGAATCTATAGTTCAACTAATTTCCTAAAGCCATGTGCATTTAAGTCTTGAGTTCATTTTGAATTACATGGCATTGCATCAAAATCTAGCACTGTAAATTGATTTTTTTATTATGGTGTAGGGCTACTTGGATCCTGAATATTACATGACCCAACAATTGACTGAAAAAAGTGATGTATATAGCTTTGGAGTGGTTATGTTGGAGCTGATAACTGCAAGAATGCCAATTGAACGGGGGAAATATATTGTTAGAGTGGTCCAAACGGCAATGGATAAAAAGAAAGTATTATACAACCTGCATGAAGTTCTGGACCCAGCCATTGGTTTGCAAACATCGTTGAAAGGTTTAGAGAAGTTTGTGGACCTGGCAATGAGTTGTGTTGAAGAAGCAGGAGCTAACAGGCCTGCAATGGGTGATGTGGTGAAAGAGATTGAGAACATAATGCAGCTAGCTGGGTTGAACCCGAATGCTGAATCTTCAACCACTTCAGCGAGTTATGAGGAGGTAAGTAAAGGGAATTCTGGCCATCCTTACAGCAAAGAGGCCTTTGATTACAGTGGGTGTTAAGAATCAATGTCAGCCCAAAAGTCCAACCCAAGCTATCATACAAATGTCCAAGCCCAAA